>CAXKVY010005333.1:0-28518 GCA_964058915.1 Tetropium fuscum | reverse complement strand
CCATTTGTATTCTACATTACAGTTTTATACCTATAATTTCTTTTTAATAATTAGTACCTACACCGATAATAATATAAATGTAACAATATTTTCAATCATCAGAAAATACGTACCAGACCACAATAAAGAAATCTAACTTTTTAAAAAACTGGTGATTTATTTAAAAAGACGTAAAATATGTGAAAAAGATACTGTTCAATGCCTCTACAAGTCTGAGTTCTCTATATCATACCCACGCTTACGTCACGGTGTATAGAGGGTTCCGGTAATGCTGACTGACAGATTTGCTTGATGTAACTATCCTGTTTAGTTTACAGTTCTTGTCCTTTGCGTATACACGTTTCTTTGTCCGCTCGGGATTGTTTTGACGATTGAAATCAACCATCATAGCAATACAAAGCATATTTGTAGGAGCGGATTCTTCTTCTTCTACTTATAGTATCATATTAGTAGCTGGCGATGTACTATCAAACCAAAAGCTTAATATCTTCGTAATGACAGATTCAATATTTCGCTTGATATCCATTGGCACTAATATGCACGCTATATCAGTGTTATTATTGTTTTGGTAGCTTCAATATAGACTACTACACTAGGATTGCCACTGCTCTTGTTTGACTGTGGCTGAAACCTCAAAAGTTTGAATAGCGGGTGGGAGATTATGGTAGGGAAGGTGATCTAGAACTCTCCATACCTTGATTTGTTGAAAACAGAAAGTGGGGGAGTGACGAGTAAGTGGGGTAACCAATGGGATGCTGGATGGGCGGGGTTCAGTGGCGGGGTGAAAGTGGGATTGGTGGGGGCAAGGAGTGGGTGAAATTGGTGGGGTAAGGAGTGGGAGAAAAAGTGGTGGGGGGGTCAATTTGGTGGGGGGGTCTGATCCAGAACTCTCATTTCTACCCTACTTATAATGTCTAAGGCTCCATCTTCCACATAAGAAACAATATTTACTGGTTTTATAGAAGATACTGGAATCTAGAATATGTCCGGAGTGCGGATCAGAGATCCGCAGCACTTAGGCCCCATTGGGCCCCTTGTGCTTCCTCCGTGAGGTAAATGTCTCCCTAGGCCATCGACCAGCCCAATGTTGTACAAAAGGTGATGATGTTGCCCAGGGGCATTTCCCTCAAATTGGCCATGGAAGGCTAACGTTCCCTCAATATGGATTCTCTGGTCGATGACACGGCGGGACATTCGCAAAGTACATGCTCAATCATTTCATCTTCTTGTTCATATCCTCTGCAGATGGGTGTGTCACTTTGTCTCATGTTATAGAGGTGTTTCCTTACCCGGCAGTGTCCGGTTAGGATTCCTGTAACAAATCGCAGTTTACCCCTGGACATTGCCAGATAGTTCCTCGCCGTCTCTTCGCTGGGATCTCTGATCCGCACTCCGGACATATTCTCTCTTCGCTGGGATATCTCAAGAGATTTCTGGCCAGCTGATAGCTACTTGTTTCATCCCATAACGTCTTAAATTTTATGTGGGTGTTTTCCTTTATTAATTGGAGTTTCGCTGCAACTGGTAGCGTACTTGAAGGACCAGGCCCAAGGATACTCAGGCTGGCTGCCTTCTTGGCCAGTTTGTCAGCTTCTATATTGCCGTTGCATTGTGAGTGTCCTTTGACCCAGCACAGGCAGATGTTATTCATCTGACATGCTCTCACAAGTGCTTGGTGACATTCCCATGTTGATCCTTTCAGGGCCAGTAGTGATCCTTTCAGGGCCAGTAGTGATTGTCTACTATCTGTGCAGATTCTTATTGTCTTGCCCGTTATTTCTCTGCGAGCAATCTCTTGTGCGGCTATGGTTATACCAGCGAGTTCTGTTTGTACTACACTGGCATTTTACATACATACACATACATATACAATATAAACATACACACACACAAACACCCACACACACACAAACACCCACACACACACACACACACACACACACACACACACACACACACACACCTACATGTCTTCCGTTAGGTGTGAGAACCTGTGCAAAATACTTAGTTGTGGGGACTTGGAAACTACGACCGCTACGTGATTAACCATTTTTTGGTGCTCACGGGGCTCTAATCGATTTACCGATGCACTCGCTCATAATCGAATACACTCCATCCAAACGTTTTGGGGACTGTCCTCACAGTGAACTCAACCATTGAAATGTGTATAAATGACCTCAGAGTAAATTTAAAATAGCTTGTGTGTATGCAATGTCCCCAAACTTAATGAAGCCATTGTAATGTGTATAAATTACCCCAGAGTTAATGTGAAGTAGTTGTGTCTACAACGACCCCAAACTTTATTGAATATATATTACGTGTAAACATATCTATAAAATTCATTTCCTTCTGTATTTCGTAATAATAACCGATTACACACTCACAACTCTCATGAGGACTGTCCTTACAATTAATGAGATCATAGAAATGTTTATAAATAACCCAACAGTTAAAGTAGTTATTGCATAACTCCTAAAAAATGTGTGTATTGTAAATGTATTGTCTATAAACATTGTTATGAATGCCATTTAGTTGTATGTAGGTATTTTTGTAGCCCTGAAGAAGCCTACAATAAAATTCGAAACGTTGGCCATGTTGACAAATGCATGTATTTATATTTTATTGAATTAAAACCGAAAAACCCAAGTATAAAAAAATAAATAAAATAATTGTAACGGTTCACGAATAAACAATGAAAAATAAAAAAATTAAATTTTTATTTCGATTTTTGGGATTGCGAAAAAAACTATAATCTAGAGGGCTAAACATTTTAGTATATTAGCATTTAATGTATTATACCAAAATGTTATTACAAACGTTTTTATCATAGTAACAAAATACAAAATAAAATTTTTTTTTTCAAATTTATTTTATTATTTCAACAAAATTTCTCAAAGTCCATCATTGATAGACTATATTGATGAGTCTGTGTAGTTCCAAGATTGAAGGTACGGTAGTTAAGGAAGATTACTTCTGGAAGAGTATTAAAACAATTTATTTCCAAATGAATGACTTAGAAACGCAAATATTAGTAATACAAAACACAAAAACCTATATTAAAAAAATGTCAAACATGTAGAGGGTTAGTATTTTTACAAACTGTAAAATAATCTATTTTTGCTGTCTATTTAGTTTTGTGTTATAGTTTTTTATATAAAATTTTATATCTTTCCAGGATCTTGATGCCAAAATCAAAGGGTGTGCATTTTTACATTCCTCGCATCGTTGCTTTCCTAGCACGACTCTTCTTTTAACTTCATTTCTAAAAAAATTTGTAACCACTTCAACCTCTTCTGATTTCTATGGTCGTTTTTCCGAGACGGCACGTTTTTTTACATTTTGTATATGAGAAGTTTCTTCAGGGAAATTTCCTATATCATTTTGTCCTAGAATATCATCGGCATCATTATCTGGAATAATATGCACATAACTAATTAACTCATTTATATATGTGTATAAAATGAAGTGTACCTGAATCATTGTCAACTTCTATGTATGGCATTTCTGAAATAATCAAATACTATGAATAAAAATTTTCATCATTTTAAAAGAGAAAATGATACATTTAGAAAATGGTGTTTTAAAGTATGTACAACAAAAACAGGCTAAAAGAAAAATGATTGTTCTAAATTTTCTATGCAACATGGATGCCTTTTCGAAAGTTTCAAACTTTAACCCAGTTTATATTTTTTATTGAGTCAGAGTCTGATTAACAAAACAAAGTACAGAAAAAAACTGGAGGGGAAATGATACGCCAGTTTTAAGAACTACTAGCTTTTACCTACTGCTTCAACTTATTCCAACAAAATGTTGCTAAATAGTCGAAAGGGGAGAATATCTTCGAGCATCCCGTAGAGTAGATATTGAATATTTAGTATAAGTAGTTAAGTTGTATAGGTATAATGTTGAATATAAAATGAGTAAACTTTTGCAAAAACAAAAACTTTTGCAGACGAAACTGGTCTGCAAAAGTTGTGAAATAAATATAGCAATTACTCTAATTTCTTTAATTTATTTGTAATTTGGAAAACATTAGCCTATAGGATTTTTTCTGTAGTTTAGGATCCGGTCACTATTTTCCATATATATATATATATATATATATATATATATATATATATATATATATATATATATATATATATATATATATATATATATATATATATTGCTAGTATATAACAAATTCTAAATTTAAAATTATTTAAGCAGGTGTATTAACACAGTAGAACCTCGATTATCCAGGTTGGTCGGGGCAGGGCTATCGACGGATAATTTAAAAACCCGGATAAAAAGTTGATATTTTCCTGCTGTAATTTCTGACCCTTTTTTCTTTTTGTGCATTTGCAATTTTTCTTGATGTGAAATATGTATATAAAAAACTCTCTCTCTCTCTTTATATATATATATATATATATATATATATATATATATATATATATATATATATATATATATATATATATATATATATATATATATATATATATATATATATATATATATATATATATATATATATATATATATATATATATATATATATATATATATATATATATATATATATATATATATATATATATATATATATATATATATATATATATATATATATATATATATATATATATATATATATATATATATATATATATATATATATATATATATATATATATATATATATATATATATATATATATATATATATATATATATATATATATATATATATATATATATATATATATATATATATATATATATATATATATATATATATATATATAAAGAGAGAGAGAGAGTTTTTTATATACATATTTCACATCAAGAAAAATTGCAAATGCACAAAAAGAAAAAAGGGTCAGAAATTACAGCAGGAAAATATCAACTTTTTATCCGGGTTTTTAAATTATCCGTCGATAGCCCTGCCCCGACCAACCTGGATAATCGAGGTTCTACTGTGTTAATACACCTGCTTAAATAATTTTAAATTTAGAATTTGTTATATACTAGCAATATTTAATTATTAATTAATTATATCAGTCACAAGAAGCGAAAAAACTAATATCTAAATATTGGTATCTCTGGCGCCCTTAATACACTAATATCTAAGATATAGGCCATAGTCATTACAATTACTCATATTTACTATAATTTAAAGTATAACGTATAAATAAATATACATCCATCAAGGAAATATTTTTGATGTATTTCTATTGTGTACCATATTCAATACAATTCAATACATATATTATATCAATATATTTTGGACATCTTTTAAAAATACAGTCCCTATCAAATGACTAAAGTTCAGTACAGTATTACAATGTCTTTGTGAGTTTGTTATATTAATAAGTATTTAAATTATTTACTATTGGGTTACGCTAAGAACGATATAAAGTATGTAAAACCATTAATGTTGAGACATATTATAAAGAACTCTAAAAACATTAACATGTAGTATGTACCTACTTAATCAACTGCAGAATTTAGATGAGATTTTATTAAGAAAAAAAGGTTTGGCTATTTTCAACCTTCAAAACAATAATCCCTTAAATAATTACCTATTTTTTTAATTTCGTTACATTGATGTTAGTTAAATCCTTAAAATACATTCCTTAAGTTACTTTGTTGTAATGTATCAGCGAAATAGCAAAAAAAAACACAGTTAATATGTTACTTTTAAGTAATATGGTAATATTATACAGACTAATATATTTTTGATACCCTATAAAACCAGAACGGATATAGACGAATTAATTTTTGTACATATAACCTAAAGGCAACGTTTAATAGAAAACGCTAAACAAAATTGCAAAATATATCTTATATATACAGTGTGTCTACTTTTATGCATGTACAAATCTGTAAAAGTTTTATTCTCGAAGATAATCCATTTTTTTTGTTTTAAATGACATTGAAAAGTGCTTTTTTTGACTTAAGATATTCTATCTCTACTATTTCAGCTATTCCGTTTTATTAATCTATTTAAGGTTAATATATAACACTCTGCATTAATTTGTCGATTTCTAGGTGTTGTGCCAATTAATACTAATCAATTTTAATTTTAATACCTACCTAACTGTACCTAGTGTAACAATTGAAAATGGAAATAATATGTTAATTTTCAAGATAGGTATCTGATCAACCGAAAATTACGAAATAAACAATCTAAACACCCCGACCGACTGATTTTATCGCATGGAATCTCAGTTAACTGACAAGAGGAAAGCACCATGTATCTCACACATCATTTTCGCGCGCTTTTTTTTTATTCGGTGCCTTTATGGTTATGATATTTAAATGTTACTTACCTTGTTAAATTTTTATCAACAACTTATTCACCTTATCACTTATAGTAGGTATAATGTTTTACATTAGTTATTTTGAACAATGTACCTAATTATTAGTATAACAGTAACGGTTTTAAGGTAAACGATAAATACAATATTATGCAAGCTGGGGGGGTGGGTACGTCTTCGTATATAGTCGGATGAAACCGAAAATGTAATCTAAGGTTTAGAGTGGGAGAAGTCCCCACAGCTTATAAGGATGATGCCAGTGCCAGACAGAACTGTGTATATTAGATCATCGACCATGAACAATGGGGACTGCAGTTATTTGATAATTATCGGAAACTTTTAAATACAGATTTATATAATCTACATCACATCACTTTTTACTTCGTTGAGAAAACTGTCGTTTGAAATGTTAATTATTTAATTCTGGAAATTGATTGTATTTATAGAAAATGCTATTGTAGATTATTTACAACGTACAGACTTGATTACATCGGAAATATTTGTCTACAATAAATATTTAGAAATATTTCCCAACAATTTACGCGTGTTTACCCCTATTAATTTACCTCTGTTTAAAAATTTACCCCTATTGAAGAACTAGGCTTTTCCTTGTAGCGGGGAAATGCTAACCAGCGATGGCAATATCTCACGGAGATACCGTTAATCGAACGGGGATAATAAAAAAATTGTTTCGTTGTTTTTTCAAGATCTTTTAATTTTCTGGACATTGCGCATACTTACCTAGGATGCAGTAAAAGAAGAAAAATACAAAAAACGTAAATTTTCGAAATTATTTGACTTAATTATAAATAAAGGAAAAAATATCGTTTAAAACGTACTTGGATGGGCAATTTAATATTCTACAAAAAACTGTTCTTGTATATGATGGTGTAATTTTACATTACTAGAATACTTTAATACCTATGTTTTTGAATATATCTTAAATATTAACATGTATCTTTATATTGTATGTGGTTTTGTGAAATAGTGCACCTGATATAAAGTTAAAGTATTTTATATAACACTCGGTAGAAATCATATATACATATAATATCTAAAATTATATTACCATCTTAGCATTCGCTTAAATATTTCGCCAGACCCCAAACCAAAGGTAAATGAGAAGAGTGTGTAAACCCAACTCATGCAATAGTCAAAATATCTGTGCCCTTAATATAATAAGAACAATCCGATAATAAACGACAATGAACGAGGATGAGTCCTCAGAGTTAACCTGATATGAGAAACACACACAGTTATTTTAATACTAGGAAAATTGTGCAGAGGGCGCTTTTATCTGCATGTTTAATGACCTCATAACTTATGTATATCCAACAACGTGAAATTTACATAAATTGTGAGGTCGGTCATAATTTGGTTCACATTGAGAATACCAATAATGTGATCTTGAAAATAGTCTGCAGTATTATAAAATATTTAATGGTGAACATTTCTAGATAAGAATTATTGACAGCAACGGTTGACGCTACCTATAAAATAGGAATCATAAGTGCGGGGACGCGTGTAAGTCCCCACAATTGGAGAAGTCCCCAAAGCCCTGGTTTTTTGCAGGTGGAAATCCCCACAGTTAATGGAAGACACACACACACCCACACACACACACACACACACATACATGTCTTCCGTTAGGTGTGAGAACCTGTGCAAAATACTTAGTTGTGGGGACTTGGAAACTACGACCGCTACGTGATTAACCATTTTTTGGTGCTCACGGGGCTCTAATCGATTTACCGATGCACTCGCTCATAATCGAATGCACTCCATCCAAACGTTTTGGGGACTGTCCTCACAGTGAACTCAACCATTGAAATGTGTATAAATGACCTCAGAGTAAATTTAAAATAGCTTGTGTGTATGCAATGTCCCCAAACTTAATGGAGCCATTGTAATGTGTATAAATTACCCCACAGTTAATGTGAAGTAGTTGTGTCTACAACGACCCCAAACTTTATTGAATATATATTACGTGTAAACATATCTATAAAATTCATTTCCTTCTGTATTTCGTAATAATAACCGATTACACAGTCACAACTCTCATGAGGACTGTCCTTACAATTAATGAGATCATAGAAATGTTTATAAATAACCCAACAGTTAAAGTAGTTATTGCATAACTCCTAAAAAATGTGTGTATTGTAAATGTATTGTCTATAAACATTGTTATGAATGCCATTTAGTTGTATGTAGGTATTTTTGTAGCCCTGAAGAAGCCTACAATAAAATTCGAAACGTTGGCCATGTTGACAAATGCATGTATTTATATTTTATTGAATTAAAACCGAAAAACCCAAGTATAAAAAAATAAATAAAATAATTGTAACGGTTCACGAATAAACAATGAAAAATAAAAAAATTAAATTTTTATTTCGATTTTTGGGATTGCGAAAAAAACTATAATCTAGAGGAATAAACATTTTAGTATATTAGCATTTAATGTAATATACCAAAATGTTATTACAAACGTTTTTATCACAGTATCAAAATACAAAATAATTTTTTTTTTCAAATTTATTTTATTATTTCAACAAAATTTCTCAAAGTCCATCATTGATAGACTATATTGATGAGTCTGTGTAGTTCCAAGATTGAAGGTACGGTAGTTAAGGAAGATTACTTCTGGAAGAGTATTAAAACAATTTATTTCCAAATTAATGACTTAGAAACGCAAATATTACTAATACAAAACACAAAAACCTATATTAAAAAAATGTCAAACATGTAGAGGGTTAGTATTTTTACAAACTGTAAAATAATCTATTTTTGCTGTCTATTTAGTTTTGTGTTATAGTTTTTTATATAAAATTTTATATCTTTCCAGGATCTTGATGCCAAAATCAAAGGGTGTGCATTTTTACATTCCTCGCATCGTTGCTTCCCTGGCACGACTCTTCTTTTAACTTCATTTCTAAAAAATTTTGTAATCACTTCAACCTCTTCTGATTTCTATGGTCATTTTGCGGAGACGGCACGTTTTTTTACATTTTGTATATAAGAAGTTTCTTCAGGGAAATTTCCTATATCATTTTGTCCTAGAATATCATCGGCATCATTATCTGGAATAATATGCACATAACTAATTAACTCATTTATATATGTGTATAAAATGAAGTGTACCTGAATCATTGTCAACTTCTATGTCCGGCATTTCTGAAATAATCAAATACTATGAATACAAATTTTCATCATTTTAAAAGAGAAAAGGATACATTCAGAAAATGGTGTTTCAAAGTATGTACAACAAAAACAGGCTAAAAGAAAAATGTTTTTTCTAAATTTTCTATGCAACATGGATGCCGTTTCGAAAGTTTCAAACTTTAATCCAGTTTATATTTTTTATTGAGTCAGTCTGATTAACAAAACAAAGTACAGAAGAAAACTGGAGGGGAAATGATACGCCAGTTTTAAGAACTACTAGCTTTTACCTACTGCTTCAACTTATTCCAACAAAATGTTGCTAAATAGTCGAAAGGGGAGAATATCTTCGAGCATCCAGTAGAGTAGATATTGAATATTTAGTATAAGTAGTTAAGTTGTATAGGTATAATGTTGAATATAAAATGAGTAAACGTTACGAATTAATTTTTGTACATATAACCTAAAGGCAACGTTTAATAGAAAACGCTAAACAAATTTGCAAAATATATCGTATATATACAGTGTGTCTACTTTTATGCATGTACAAATCTGTAAAAGTTTTATTCTCGAAGATAATCCATTTTTTTTTGTTTTAAATGACATTGAAAAATGCTTTTTTTGACTTAAGATATTCTATCCCTTCTATTTCAGCTATTCCGTTTTATTAATCTATTTAAGGTTAATATATAACACTCTGCATTAATTTGTCGATTTCTAGGTGTTGTGCCAATCAATACTAATCAATTTTAATTTTTTACATAAATAAATACCTACCTAACTGTACCTAGTGTAGCAATTGAAAATGGAAATAATATGTTAATTTTCAAGATAGGTATCTGATCAACCGAAAATTACGAAATAAACAATCTAAACACCCCGACCGACAAAATCTCAGTTAACTGACAAAAGGAAAGCACCATGTATCTCACACATCATTTTCGCGCGCTTTTTTTTATTCGTTGCCTTTATGGTTATGATATTTAAATGTTACTTACCTTGTTAAATCTTTATCAACAACTTATTCACCTTATCACTTATAGTAGGTATAATGTTTTACACTAGTTATTTTGAACAATGTACCTAATTATTGGTATAACAGTAACGGTTTTAAGGTAAACGATAAATACAATATTATGCAAGCTGTGGGTACGTCTTATAAGCTGTGGGTACGTCCCACAGCTTATAAGGATGATGCCAGTGCCAGACAGAACTGTGTATATTAGATCATCGACCATGAACAATGGGGACTGCAGTTATTTGATAATTATCGGAAACTTTGAAATACAGATTTATATAATCTACATCACATCACTTTTTTACTTCGTTGAGAAAACTGTTTTGAAATGTTAATTATTTAATTCTGGAAATTGATTGTATTTATAGAAAATGCTATTGTAGATTATTTACAACGTATAGACTTGATTACATCGGAAATATTTGTCTACAATAATTATTTAGAAATATTTCCCAACAATTACCCCTATTAATTTACCTCTGTTTAAAAATTTACCCCTATTGAAGAACTAGGCTTTTCCTTGTAGCGGGGAAATGCTAACCAGCTATGGCAATATCTCACGGAGATACCGTTAATCGAACGGGGATAATAAAAAAATTGTTTCGTTGTTTTTTCAAGATCTTTTTATTTTCTGGACATTGCGTATACGTACCTAGGATGCAGTAAAAGAAGAAAAATACAAAAAACGTAAATTTTCGAAATTATTTGCCTGAATTATAAATAAAGGAAAAAATATCGTTTAAAACGTACTTGGATGGGCAATTTAATATTCTACAAAAAACTGTTCTTGTATATGATGGTGTAATATTACATTACTAGAATACTTTAATACCTATGTTTTTGAATATATCTTAAATATTAACATGTATCTTGATATTGTATGTGGTTTTGTGAAATAGTGCACCTGATATAAAGTGAAAGTATTTTATATAACACTTGGTAGAAATCATATATACATTATAATATCTAAAATTATATTACCATCTTAGCATTCGCTTAAATATTTCGCCAGACCCCAAACCAAAGGTAAATGAGAAGAGTGTGTAAACTCAACTCATGCAATAGTCAAAATATCTGTGCCCTTAATATAATAAGAACAATCCGATAATAAACGACAATGAACGAGGATGAGTCCTCAGAGTTAACCTGATATGAGAAACACACACAGTTATTTTAATACTAGGAAAATTGTGCAGAGGGCGCTTTTATCTGCATGTTTAATGACCTCATAACTTATGTATATCCAACAACGTGAAATTTACATAAATTGTGAGGTCGGTCATAATTTGGTTCACATTGAGAATACCAATAATGTGATCTTGAAAATAGTCTGCAGTATTATAAAATATTTAATGGTGAACATTTCTAGATAAGAATTATTGACAGCAACGGTTGACGCTACCTATAAAATAGGAATCATAAGTGTGGGGACGCGTGTAAGTCCCCACAATTGGAGAAGTCCCCAAAGCCCTGGTTTTTTGCAGGTGGAAATCCCCACAGTTAATGGAAGACACACACACACACACACACACACACACACACACACACACATAAGACTCACACGTACTCATATATAAGCAGACATATAATACAATATATACTTATATTCTTTAAAACATGGAAAATGGTTTAATTAAAAGAATTGTCTGATATAATTTCTTTCACAAGTAAATATATATATTTACGAAAGTAAATATATTTTTGTTTGTTTGGTATATATATATATGTATATATATATATATATATATATATATATATATATATATATATATATATATATATATCTATATATATATATATATATATATATATATATATATATATATATATATATATATATATATATATGTTATCGGTATTCCCTTGGATCCCCGGTATAGTCGTCATGTGATGGTGATTAAGCCACGTCAGGAAGGGCGAGCCGAGATTCGAGGGATGAAGACGGGGCGCAGCGCAGTACAGTACCGTCGAGCCTAAGTCGATAGTCGATTAGATCCGAATCATTGTACTCAGTAACTAATACATTGATTTTGTGTTATCCTGACTTTTATTGGAGAAAATACCCTATTAGTTATCATCAGAAGTGGGGACGTGCTCTATGTCCAGTACAATAAAAAGAGACAATAAAAATAGTTAATTAGTTTATAGTGCTAGTTATAATGGCGGAACAAAATCGTCCACGTTGCGACAGTGAAGGATCTGATGTTGATGGTGAGCAAAATATGGATTCATCAAATCCCAAACGTCTAAAGCTACAATGGCAGGAGACATTAATTAATTTAATAGCCGCACAGCAACAACAGCTCGCTGAATTGACTCGATAATCCAAGATGGCTACGCCAACACCCAATGTTTCAGGAACGGATGGATCCAATACGCCGGCGTCAGCAACCGCGCCCGTAACCACGTCATTCAAGTTAACTAGCTACGATCCAGATCAAAGCGCATACTCCATGGAAGAATGGCTAGATGATGCCACTAAACTCAAAAATGAACTAAACGTGAGTGACAATTTAATGATCGCTAAAGCTAGTGAGCCATTAAAAAATCGTGCTTATCGCTACTGTTGTGATTGGAGACCACTTTGTAGAAATTGGGAAAATTTTTGTAACGATCTGAGCATCGCTTTTCCCGACCAGGAAACACCAGGCGCACGCGCATTTAAAGCAGCCACACTTAAAAGTACAGACTGTCAATCGCTGAGTGACTACGGCAATCAAAAATTGCGTAGTATAAATAGATTTTGTGACAAACTACCTTGGATTACAGTTTTAAGTATGGTCGAGTACGGTTTAATTCATACAGATACCCGTTCCGCGGTACAAATTCAAAAGCCCAATTGTGAGCGCGAACTACTAAAACTTTTTAGTGAATTTGACGCACGTCTTTCTGTGTCATTGAAACCATCCAGACATATAGAAGTGGCGGGCACTTCAGGTACATCCAAATGGAGACCCGAACGTCGCTTAAGGGAACACCCGGACGTTAAGCATAAGAAAATGACATGTTTCAAATGCGGTCGTCAAGGACACTATCAGAACGTTTGTCGTCAATCAACAAATGAAAGGCCAAAGTTTAACGAAACAATCTCAGAGCCTACTAATGTTCCGTCGTGCAATCATTGTAAAAAACTGGGACACAATGAAAGTACTTGCTGGTATAAACACGGTAAACCCAAGAGAGCCCTTGTGTTAAAGAAATGACGCCACTTGAATGCAACACCTATAGCCACATTATTGTGTCTTGATGAAGTGCCCTCATTCTCGTACCTTATCGACAGTGGTGCTGACATATCCATTACCAAACAATCCGTTGTAAAAACAATAAACGCCGCTGTTAGAATGGATAAGAACCCAAGTGTTTTTTCGGGCCTCGGAAACCAAGTTGTTTATACTATGGGTGTTTGTGAATTATTAGTTATTTTACCCTCCGTGACATTAGAAATTAGTTTTACGGTCGTACCCGACCATGTTATTCCAGGCGATATTGATATTATCATTGGATGGGATGTTATGAAACGACCTAGTTTACGAGTTGTGAAAAGTACTGATGGACTTGATTTATACTATACGCTTCTTAATGTACCGAAGGTATTGACTATAAAAAATGCTAGTGAAATAAAAATAAACCAGATAGGACTAGATGACAATTTAAGATTGCGAGTTGAAAAACTATTAACTTTTTATAAAAACAAAACACCTGACCATATTACGACCGGAAAAATGACTATTAAGTTAAAAGACACTACTCCAGTGGCATATCATCCTCGAAGACTGGCCTATCAAGAAAAAATTAAACTTAAAAAAATTATTGACGATCTTTTAAGTGAGCAAATCATCCGCAAAAGTTGTTCAGAATATGCTAGCCCCATTGTACTAGTAAAGAAAAAGAATGATGAAATAAGAATGTGCGTGGATTACCGTGACGTCAATAAAAGAGTTTTCAAAGATAGACACCCATTACCTTTGATTGAAGACCAAATCAATGCCTTATGTCATGCAAAATATTTCACTTCATTAGACATGAAATCAGGCTTTTATCAAATGGAGATTGATGAAAATTCCAAACACATCACAGCGTTTATAACACCCGATGGATTATATGAGTTTAACCGAATGCCGTTTGGTTTTATCAATTCTCCATCAACGTATCAACGCGCCATTGATGAAGCTTTGGGCGATTTAAAAAGCAAAAAGGCATTTGTTTATCTCGATGATGTACTCATTCCGTCAACTACAATTGAGGAAGGATTGCAAAACTTGGAAGAAGTTTTGAACGCATTGTCAACGCATGGATTTCCTCTAAATTATGAAAAATGTGCATTTTTCAAATTGGAAACTGAATATCTTGGTGTTGTGTTGAGTGAAGGAACAATACGGCCTAATACACGAAAAGTTGATGCATTAATTCAATCAGCTCCTCCCTGAGATGTTAAAGGTGTACGTCAATTCATGGGACTTGCCGGTTATTTTCGTCGGTTCATAAAAGGGTTCTCTTTGTTAACAGCACCCATAACGGCTTTGCTACGAAAAAACTCTGTTTTCGAATGGACTCAAGAGCGTGAAAATGTAAGACAATTACTTATAAGTAAATTAACGGATTCGCCTGTGTTGCGCATATACAATCCCGATTTAAGTTGTGAACTACATACAGACGCAAGTTCGATAGGTATCGGTGCCGTTCTTCTTCAAAAAGAAAATGGTGTTTCTCGACCTGTTGCTTATTATAGCCGTCGGACTACTGATTAAGAGTCTAGGTACCATTCGTACGACTTAGAGACACTTGCAATAGTGGAAGCAGTAGAACATTTCCGTGTTTACTTGTACGGAGTACATTTTACAGTGTATACCGATTGTAATTCAGTTCGAGCGACTGCTTTAAAGAAAAACTTACACCCTCGTGTAGCACGCTGGTGGGTAAAATTGCAGGACTACGATTTTACAATCGAATATAGACCAGGAGGTAAAATGGCTCACGTGGATTATTTAAGTAGAAACCCTGTTCCCGAAGTATGTGCGTTAAAAGTATGTACTTTAAAAACATTAAATATTAATAAAATTAGCAAGGTTGAAACATTACGCGAGTATCAAAAAAATGACCCGTTCTGTTGTGAGATATTCAGTAACCCCGATACTGACCCAAACTATACCGTTAGAAACGATGTAATTGTGACCAAAGCGAAGCCGTCCAAATGCTTTGTGCCAAACGCTGCGCGTCTTCTAACGATGCGACTATATCATGACGAGTCATCACATATTGGCTGGGACAAAGGTATAGCGAAAATGCGAGAAGACATATTTTGGCCAAGAATGGGACAATGTTTAAAAAATATATTAAAAATTGTAGAGCATGTGTCTTAGGAAAGTCTCACACCGGTCGCCGAGCAGGCATGTGGCAACAAGGTGAAAAAGCTGATGATATATTACATACGTGGCATATCGATCATGCGGGACCTTTAGTGAAATCTAATGGATGCACTCAGATATTAGTGATTATTGATGCTTTTTCTAAATTCTGTCGATTCCAACCAATCCCTAAGAAAACTTCAGAAAATTCAATAAGAGGACTATTGCCAGTTTTCGAAGAATTGGGAAGACCCAAACGCATCATTGCCGATCGGGCAGCTGCGTTCACATCAGTGACATTTAAAAACTTTCTTTGTGAACAAAATGTTGAACTACATCACATTGCGACTGGAATGCCTCGTGGAAATGGCCAAGTCGAACGTGTCATGCGAACACTATTTAATTTATTGCGAGCAACGTTAACAGCCGAAAAAGAACATAAATGGACTATCGTGTTGCCTGCAATAGAAGATAATTTCAATTCTACAGTACATTCAGTAACTGGTTACGCACCTAAAGTGCTACAACTGGGAATAAATCCTAGATTAGCAGCTACTCAGCTGTTTTTAAGGGATACACCACAAAATGACAACTTTATTGACCCTGACAAGGCCATTGCCGAAGCCCGGGTTAAAATAACAAATAACTCCCATAAGCGAGCTCAAATGTTCAACGCTACACGTTATCAGGCGGAGCTGTTTACATTAGGAGACATCGTTGCAGTCGAAGATTCCCAGCTGGCTGGACAAGGGAAGTTAAAACCCAAATATCAAGGGCCGTATACCGTTCGAAATATACTACCCAACGAGAGATATGTACTTCAAAGACAAGGGCGGCGAACTATAGTAGCTGCTCACGAGCAATTGAGACGCTGGCCCACTACAGAATAATAAACACACGTGAGTAGAAGTTATATTTCTACTACAATGCATTGTCTGATTAAAAATAATTATCAGAATAATAAACAAACGTTAGTAAAAATTATATTACTATTATAATGCATTGTTTGATTAAAAACAAATAATAATAATATGAATAAAAATAAAATAGTACTAAATTACGGCTAGTGGCAACCCCACTATGCTAAAGGAGTGGCATCCCCGCTCGATCGAAATAAAATAATATTAAATTACGGCTAGTGGCAACCCCACTATGCTAAAGGAGTGGCATTCCCGCTCGATCGAAATAAAATAATATTAAAAGTGGCAACCCCACTATGCTAAAGAAGTGGCGTTCCCACTCGATTGAAATGACAAAAGTACAGTGAAACCTTATAAGAACAAATTTTGAGTTGTTGTTTGAATTTGAATAATAATGAAATCAATCTCCAGATCACCTGTGCTTACCTCAAAACTTGTTCATTAAAAAGTTAAGTGCACAAGGTAGTTAATGCCTGTGTGTACCTCTGAACTTGTTTATTAAAAAGTTAAGTGCATAAGGTAGGTAATGCCTATGTGTACCTCTGAACTTGTTTATTAAAAAGTTAAGTGCACAAGGTAGGTAATGCCTATGTGTACCTCTGAACTTGTTTATTAAAAAGTTAAGTGCACAAGGTAGGTAATGCCTATGTGTACCTCTGAACTTGTTTATTAAAAAGTTAAGTGCACAAGGTAGGTAATGCCTATGTGTACCTCTGAACTTGTTTAAGTTAAGTGCACAAGGTAAGTAATGCCTGTGTGTACCTCTGAACTTGTTTATTAAAAAGTTAAGTGCACAAGGTAGGTAATGCCTATGTGTACCTCTGAACTTGTTTATTAAAAAGTTAAGTGCACAAGGTAGGTAATGCCTATGTGTACCTCTGAACTTGTTTATTAAAAAGTTAAGTGCACAAGGTAGGTAATGCCTATGTGTACCTCTGAACTTGTTTAAGTTAAGTGCACAAGGTAAGTAATGCCTGTGTGTACCTCTGAACTTGTTTATTAAAAAGTTAAGTGCACAAGGTAGGTAATGCCTGTGTGTACCTCTGAACTTGTTTATTAAAAAGTTAAGTGCACAAGGTAGGTAATGCCTATGTGTACCTCTGAACTTGTTTAAGTTAAGTGCACAAGGTAAGTAATGCCTGTGTGTACCTCTGAACTTGTTTATTAAAAAGTTAAGTGCACAAGGTAGGTAATGCCTATGTGTACCTCTGAACTTGTTTAAGTTAAGTGCACAAGGTAAGTAATGCCTGTGTGTACCTCTGAACTTGTTTATTAAAAAGTTAAGTGCACAAGGTAGGTAATGCCTGTGTGTACCTCTGAACTTGTTTATTAATGTGAATATAGGTAGTAGGTAATAAATATCAAAACAAAAAAAAAAAAATAAAAATACTGCCATTGAATTTTGTAATTCCAGAAAAAAAAAAAAAGAATATCTTGAGGTGCGAGGACGCCCTTTATAGGATGGCCGTGTTATCGGTATTCCCTTGGATCCCCGGTATAGTCGTCATGTGATGGTGATTAAGCCACGTCAGGAAGGGCGAGCCGAGATTCGAGGGATGAAGACGGGGCGCAGCGCAGTACAGTACCGTCGAGCCTAAGTCGATAGTCGATTAGATCCGAATCATTGTACTCAGTAACTAATACATTGATTTTGTGTTATCCTGACTTTTATTGGAGAAAATACCCTATTAGTTATCATATATATATATATATATATATATATATATATATATATATATATATATATATATATATATATATATATATATATATATATATATATATATATACCTCTTCGCCGATTGCACCATCTCTAGGCTTCATGGTTGGACCAAATGGGTTCATGGCTTCATGGACCAAATATTGTACTTCTGCTTGTGCTGGGGCGGTCTGACCTTCTTGTTTTGGACTGGATCTCTATATACACTAGACCTCTAAAATCATTTTAGAGTTCCAGTACTAATCAAAAGGCATTTTAGTAAAATCACCCTTAAACGCCTTGGTTTATGGTACCTATATGTCATGTATACAATGAGATCAATCGGGACAGGAAAAGTTAAAAATCAAAATGTCAAAAAGACAATTTAAGTCTCAACTCATTGATAATGTTAACCACAGCTGGCACTGACGTTATAATTTTTTTCAGCTTTTCGGCGCATTATTTGGCCTTCTGTTTCACACTATTTTGACTTTGATTGACTCTCGATTATTGATTGATTGAACGATTGACTCCCAAAAGGGGAATTTTTTTGTAGACGCCTTCTGTATCCGGATATCTGTATCCGGAGTGACACAATTCCTGTAACGTATTAATATACAAATATTATTGGCAAAGCAACTGCAGGTCTTCCTGGGCAGGCCTTATGTCATGTACAGGTATTTTCTCATTTAAGTGAGAAAAGTAATTGTGACAAAACTGGTCCTCCTTGGCAAACCTTTTGATATACTTACCCGTATTTTAAAGTATGTAATTAAATTAACAAAAAAAGGGGGAGAAAAGGAGTCGCGGCGGGATTCGAACTTGACACCTATGGACTGCTAAGCGTACGCTCTGGTTGCGCTACCGATGGGACTACCAAATGTCTGATGAACTAAATACAAGCTTCACACAACCACAATTTAGTAAATACGTGCCACCGTCAACAGTCAGCGCTTGCGGGCCTACGAATTTAAAAGTTGCCGTTATTCTATAAAGCACAGTCTATCAATTTTCAAACTCCTACTCCAATTGGAAAAAAATATATGCATAAAATACTGTTAATATGACCGCATAATATATATGAATATTGCGAATTTCTTGGCGTATCCTGTAATAACTGTATTATGCCAGCTTAATTAAATCAATTGTTTGAAATTAATTTTTTAATAGAATATATTATGGCAAATATAAGGGGAGCAATAAAGAACTCTATAACTGATATAAAATTACATAAATAGATAATTAAATGTCATCAACTACATGTCGGTAAATCAAAAACATTAGAGCAAATTCGTCACGAAGTAGGTAAATTACGGAAGTAAATTATTTAAATATTAATATGTTTGTCTCTTATTTTAGAGGTCGTAGTTAAAAACAGAATTACTCTAAAGGCAATAATATAGTGACCCACAAAGGAGAAACATGGAATATCTAAACGAATCTATTGAAGAAAATAAAACTCTAAGTAAAAATGCACCGTGGTTATATAATATAGATGTAGAAGATGCTAACTGGGTAATAACAAGTTCGTTTATGATATTTACTATGCAAACAGGTGTGTATCACAAAAAAACAATATATATATATATATATATATATATATATATATATATATATATATATATATATATATATATATATATATATATATATATATATATATATATATATATTTCCCCATTTCACTACAAATCTGCTATCAATATATGTTTTTTATTTGAGAGTTACCATGTGACCTAATATATGCAATGCACCTACATATAATGCAAAATCATTGTTTTCACTTGAAAATTTTGCCTATATTTTTTATCAGCTACAAGAATCTTTCCATCTAAGTCTAAATTAAGTTTTTGTTTTCCAGGATTTGGCATGTTGGAATCTGGGTGTGTATCCATTAAAAATGAGGTTAATATTATGATGAAAAACGTAGTGGATATCGTTCTAGGTGGTAAGTAAGGTGGTTGTAAGTTTAACATAAATTTTAACTGGCTGTTGTGTGCCAGATAATGAAATATCTCTGTAGGTACTTTCTAATAGCAACGTAATTCACACCAGGCATATATCAGCAAGAACAGACTCCCAAAAATAAAGCGTCCTTTACAATTATTTGTGTACAATAGTAATAATTATTGCATTTTGCTAACAATCATTGTTAATAAGTCTTATCGAGGTCACATCTATGGACAAGAATATTGGCGGTCTGGTAGGTAAGCGTATAGGCATTCTGTACTATTATTCAGAACAACTGTATGCCGACTCGCGGTATTCTATATGACTTCTTGTCACACTTCATATGATATTGCAATATATAATGCGATTGAGAGCACGACTATGCTTTAGCGGTCTGAAATGCAGTATACAATGAATTTAAAGGTTTGGAATTTCTACGACACCGAACTAACTATACTATGACTCATCAGTGAAAGAGGATATTATTATTTTAAATCGGTTGGGTTTTAAGAGGCATTTTGGCCACATTTTTATATTTAGCGCCCGAGTAATCATATTCCTTGAAATATGATTAAACCTCAGATATAATATTCCGTTATAATATTATAATATAATATATTCCGATATAATATTCCGTATAATATTCCGTCTTGTGTCAGGCTAATATTCAAAAACATTCTCCTTTATTTAGAATGCACAAAAATGCAAGTAATAATATTGACATAGGTATTTAAGTGCACAATAGAATCAATTCTAAGATTTCTATGACTTAATTTCCCCTCTATGTTTAATGTAATAGGTAGGTATATAAAAATAATAATATATAACATTATATTTCCTAATAAAATAAACTTCTATTCAGTAGTTTCTATTTACTACAGGTCTTACATATTGGATGTTTGGATTCGCTATGTCTTTTGGAAGAAGTGATTGGAACAACGGGTTTATTGCATTGGGAGACTTTTTTATTGATCCCTCATTAAATGATCCCTTGAAGGGGGCCATCTATGCTGCATTTTTATTCCAATTATCATTTGCAACTACATCTACGACTATTGTTAGTGGAGCCATGGCAGAGAGGTAATAATACTACCTATTTGTAATAATTTCATTCTGTTACTTTTCTTGAATTATTTTATGAAATAGGTACAGTGGCGCTAGCGAGCAGTTGAAAGTAAACGATTTTATTTACTTCACGTAATCGTGGCTTTAAATTTTTGTAGTACTTACTTAATGTGTAGATAGATGCCTACGAATTTAATAATTTGATATACAGGGTGAGTCAGTTTTTTGTAGACAAACTTTAACAGGGGATAGAACGCACGTTTTTAAAAAGAAAAGTGCCTATAAATATATGGCCGATCTAGCTTCCTAAGGAAGATACAAGGTGTTAAAGTTTCATTTTTTTTTACATTAATGTGTAATATTTTCTGAACGAAATGATATATTCACTAAATATTTTACACATATCTTAACCTGCATAGGATCAACATGTTGTATTGTTCCTGTCGAAAATACTATAGTGGATGTTACTTTTTTCGGGTACTTCGGATATTCTGCATAATGGAACTTTTTTTTCGTACGCCACTGACATTATCTGATACATATTTCTAAAATAACGGCTCCTTAGTAACAATTTTGATCTCTTGTAATTTTGCTCTAACTACGACAGTTTTAGAGATATTGGCCGTTGTTTCTCTGACAGTGTAATGTCGTTATTATATTTTTTTCTCGAATTTTCTTTATGACTTATAAACGAACGCTTAGATTTTTCATGTTTGGGGGATAATGCCTATTAATTAAGGCGCATAAAACAAGCGGTAAGAATGTTCAAAAACTTGCACAGTGGCGGGGTGGAAGGGGTGCTCCACCCCTTTCGTAAACAGAACATCTACGCCAGACTATTTTAAAAAAAACTGTTATTTTCATTATCTACATACAGTTTAACAAAAATAATGTCCCTTCTTCTGTTTCGAAATTCCTGTGCGGTTCCTAGTTATTTTGATTTTTAGTGTTTGATGTGGTACTAAATTAAGTAATTTATTTATTAGCAATAATAATTATCGGCTAAATATTTAATTCTTTCAACGAAACCTACCTAAATATGGTGTGTTAAGGATTCTAAAAAGCCGAAATCTCTTATTCTTTATCTTTTTCCAATGTAGTCAAAATAAATATTTGTTATATCAAGCCTTACTCAAATACAATACTTTTATATGTTGAAATCTGTTAAATTACAAATGTACTTACAATACATAATAGATTATTGTGCAGTTGCCAAAAGTCTTAAAAATTTCCTTTAAGTTTTATTAAACTTGTGCATGTACCAATTTCTGTTTCAATTTTTGTTGTTGTTTGCTAAATAATTTCCATTTAAAACTAGCGTATTTGTAACTGTACGTAATAATTGCAACAAAATATTATACTTCTTTTAAAAACAAATAAGCATTATGTCATATTTTGAAACGACAGTTTGACGTATTACAAGTTTATCTACAAACAATTTTGCTTCATCTTGAATATTTTCACTGTTATTAATTATTATTTTTAAGATTAAAAAGTTATTTTATGTGATTTGCCAGATTTTAATTAGTGTAACATGCCGTTTACATTTACAAATAGCGAACAAGCCGACATTCATTTTATTTATGGGTTCGCAAATGGGAATTCAGGATACGCAGCTAGGGAGTATCGAAGAAGATTTCAAAATAGACGACAACCTCATCATTCCGTTTTTGTGAGTATCCACCGTCGATTTGTTAACCAGGGTTTGAAAAATGTACCCGGGGGCCGACAGAACAACCGTGGACGAGATAGAGACCGTATATTGCGGGAATTTAATAGGAACCCAACGACAAGTACTCGACGTGCTGCTATTCTATTGCTCTTGGTATTTCCCAAAGTCAAATTTCCCGGGTTTTAAAACGGGATCACAGACGCCCATATCATTTTCAACCTGTTCAAGGTTTATGTCCAGGTGACGCTGAACGAAGACTTACTTATTGTAGGTGGGTTCTTAACTCCATTCAAAATAATAGGGATTTCTTATCCAATATACTGTGGACTGATGAATCTTGTTTTACTCGTCGTGGTATAGTAAATTTTCACAATCTGCATGTATGGGCACATGAAAACCCACATGCCATTCGACCACGAAGTTTTCAACATGAATTTAGTACAAATGTCTGGATTGGAATTTACGGCAACCACGTGTTTGGACCTTATTTCTTGCCACAACGTGTAAATTCAGAAAATTTCCTACAATTTTTAGAAGAACACCATGGTAATATATGGGAAGTCATTCCTTTGAATTTAAGAAGACAGTCTTGGATTCAACTTGATGGGTGCCCGGCCCATTATGGCAGAAATGTAAGAAATTGGCTAAACAATAACTATCCAGGGAGGTGGATAGGTCGTGGAGGTCCAGTGGCGTGGCCTCCCAGATCCCCCGATTTAACACCACTTGACTTTTTTGTGTGGGGATTCATTAAGGAAATAGTGTATACCACTCCGGTTAATACACTTGAGGAACTTCAAAATCGCATTAGAGATGCTTGCAATGAAATAAGGGTGCATCATTTAGTTAACTTAAGACGTTCTATGATACGTCGCAGTGAAATGTGTATTGAGAAGAACGGTTTACATTTTGAACAAAGTATGTAATTTTATGTATGTAGGTACTAGTGTTATTGTTATTAATTCTTGTAATTGTTATTTATAAATCATTATTGCTAACAATTGTTATTTATTCCACAATTATTATTGTTAATTAAATATTGCTATAAATTCAAAAATGTTTATATCTCCATAAACATTAACATCAATGCTCATCTAATGTTTTTTTTTGTAATTGTAATTACTTGGAAAGAGATAAAGAGATTTCGGCTTTTTAGAATCCTTAACAAACCATATTTAGGTAGGTTTCGTTGAAAGAATTAAATATTTAGCCGATAATTATTATTGCTAATAAATAAATTACTTAATTTAGTACCACATCAAACACTAAAAATCAAAATAACTAGGAAACGCACAGGAATTTCGAAACAGAAGAAGGGACATTATTTTTGTTAAACTGTATGTAGATAATGAAAATAACAGTTTTTTTTAAATAGTCTTTGGCGTAGAAGTTCTGTTTACGAAAGGGGTGGAGCACCCCTTCCACCCCGCCACTGTGCAAGTTATTGAACATTCTTACCGCTTGTTTTATGCGCCTTAATTAATAGGCATTATCCCCCAAACATGAAAAAATCTAAGCGTTCGTTTATAAGTCATAAAGAAAATTCGAGAAAAAAAAAATATAATAACGACATTACACTGTCAGAGAAACAACGGCCAATATCTCGAAAACTGTCATAGTTAGAGCAAAATTACAAGAGATCAAAATTGTTACTAAGGGGCCGTTATTTTAGAAAGATGTATCAGATAATGTCAGTGGCGTACGAAAAAAAAGTTCTATTATGCAGAATAGTCGAAGTACCCGAAAAAAGTAACATCCACTATAGTATTTTCGACAGGAACAATACAACATGTTGATCCTATGCAGGTTAAGATATGTGTAAAATATTTAGTGAATATATCATTCCGTTCAGAAAATATTACACATTAATGTAAAAAAAAATTAAATTTTAACACCCTGTATCTTCCTTAGGAAGCTAGATCGGCCATATCTTTATAGGCACTTTTCTTTTTAAAAACGTGCGTTCTATCCCCTGTTAAAGTTTGTCTACAAAAAACTGACTCACCCTGTATAAAAAGTGACATCCTGTGAAATTTATTTCCATTTCGTAATTTTAAACCATGGTGAAGTTTACAGATGCGGAAAACAAGACACGCATCGTAAATTATTTGAATTTTGGGTGGCCTTTAAGTGCTATTGTTAACCTTTTCCAAGTCAGCAAAAGTTGCATATTTAAATTGAAAAGAAAATGGTTGCAAGGTGAGGATTTAGCATACCATCATAGGGGAGGAGCTGCAAGGAGAAGCAATTAGATTCAAGATGAAGAAATGATAAATTGGTTAAGAAAGAAGTAATGGTACGCAGTTTCCTGCTTCCTTGTGGACAGCTAGACGCCGAATTAAACAGAACGATATAAGTAATTATGTAGCTGCTAAAAATCCTTGGTTATCTGCATTACCGCAACATAGAAGCAAGGCTGCTCTTTGCCAACAATTATATTGACAGAGATGAAGGCTTTTGGTAATTTTGCATATTCCACGATGGGTCCCTTCGTGTTTATAGTACCAAGAAATTTGCGGTACGAAGAACGTTGTACCAAGCCAGTTAATTGTAGCGGTCGTTTTTCTGTTAATATGTAGACTTGGATAAGGGCGGCCAGTCCAGGAGTCTGCTGGCATATGGATGGAAGGCTAAATGGCGAACATTATAAACATGTGCTGCAAAACATTACCTATGTTACAATCGGTGCAGCAATAATTGTATCAAGACAATTTTAGAGGAAAATTGACCAAATCATAACTACCTACATATTATTGCGGGACTGAAATTTTCGCATGCAAAACAGGGAAAAACTTTTGCTGGTCCTGGAGAACACTTGGGAAAATGTGATTGCAGATTAAAACGTTGCCTCATATTCTATGCCAATAAGAACGGTTGCAAGCAGTAATTGCTAGTAATGGAGCTCCTATTAAATATTAATCTTAAAATAAAGTGTTAATTGGCTTAATTTGTTCGTTTATTTCGTGTTTTAGCTATATTTCAAAAAATAAGAATTACACCCTGTTACGGCTGTATTAGAATATTTTTTTCTGTAACCAAATTATAATCTAAAAATCAAAACGTTGTCATATTGACAAAAAAAAAATGTCTCTGTACTGTCAAAAGCAACAACTTCATGATGATAAAATAACAAAAAAATATGTATAAGAGTTGCAACTGCTCGTGAGTATATACCTACTTCGAGTGGATATTTTTGTTTTTTCTGTCAATGATATTTAACCTATTTTATCCATTGGTAGGTACAGGGTAAGTCTCTTAAGATTGAAACCCCCTTATCTCACTTATCCTTTGCCGATTTAACTCATTCAAAAAAGGAGTGGACGCGGTTTTTGATAAATTTTTATAATCTGAGCACGGATATTAAAAATCTCGTAAGAAATACAGGGTGGAAAATAAAACATGATTTTTTTAAATGGAACACCCCGTATATTTTTATAGCAAAATAATGTCCTTAATTTTCTGAATAAAAAAATATCTAATTGTCATATAATCACTCCACCTGTTCGTGAGATATTACTAAAAACTTATCACATTACGGGTGTCAATTATAAAACAAAAAACATATGAAGATACCTCTGGAAACAATGCCATTATTTATTGAGATAATAAATAAATAATATATAAGTAGGTGACAATAACAGTAACGAGTAATAACAGCAAACAACATAAGCCTAATAAAAACAAATAAAAGTCAATATTAATACAGTAACACAATAGAGTAACACAATTTTATTTATTTACACGTAACGTAATTAAATATTTTCCACGTAACCACCACCATTCTGAATACACATTTGGCATCGCTTTATAAAATTGCTTCTCACCCTTTGAAATATATCACCATTTTGGTTTAATTCCTCAATTTTTACACGTATGCATTCTTTTAACTCATTCATATTATTAAAAACCCCAGTTTCGTATATATCTTGTTTTATCGTACCCCAGAGAAAAAAATCCATAGGTGTTAAGTCCGGACTTTTAGCGGGCCAATGTATAACACCGTGCCTTCCTATCCAAATAGGATATTTTCTGTTTAGGTATTCGGTGACGTTCCTTGCAGAGTGTGGTGGTGCTCCATCCTGCTGCCAAATAACAGATCTGTTGTCCACTAAATTAATATTATCTAAATAATTTTCAACTGGATGTTGAAGAATATCCACATAACGTTGTGAATTTAAGGGCCCATTTATAAATACAGGACCTACAATAGCATCCTTGTGGATGCCACACCACACGTTTACAGTTTGGTATTCTTGTTTTTTTATTTTTTTTACAATATGTGGATTTTCCGCTGCCCAGTAATGTGCATTTTTTCTGTTAAAAATTCCCGCAGTAGAAAAACTGCTTTCGTCAGTCCAAAAGACATGACTTAGAAACTCATCATCTTCCTCTATTCTATCAAGTATGTCTCTGCAGAAGGTTAACCTGTCTTGAAGGTTGTTGTCGTCTAAACATTGAACGGGCAAAATACTATATGGTTTAAAATTATGGCGATGTAATATTTTTATCACACTTCTTTGTGATATATCCAATTCTATTGCTGCGGCATAGGATGATTTGGATGGATTTTCAGCAAAATATAATAACGCGTTGAGTTCTGTGTCTTCTCCTGTTTTTGTTCTTCGCCTTTCCCTTGTCTTGTCTCTCAGAGATTCGGTATTCCTAAACTTTGCATAAATGTTTTTAAAACTATTTTTGGAAGGAGCCTTTCTCGAAATAACCTAACATACTCCCTCCGAGCAAGAGACACTCTTGTTGCACTGAATATAAATTTCAAGTAACTCTTTTCGCTCTTCCAATGAATATACCATTTTCAAAATAACTTGCTTCTTTACGAACACTACGTATTTTTTACGCTAATATCTAAGAGAGTGAACTACTATCTCACAAAAAACTGGATGACATCTGTCAACAAATAAACAATGCAAATATGCATTGTTTCCAGAGGTATCTTGATGTTCTTATTTTATAATTGACACCCGTGTTTTTAGTAATATCTCACGAACAGGTGGAGTGATTATATAACAATTACACATTTTTGGATTCAGAAAATTAAGGACATTATTTTGGTCTAAACATATATGGGGTGTTCCATTTAAAAAAATCATGTTTTATTTTCCACCCTGTATATCTTACGAGATTTTTACTATCCGTAAAATTCGTCAAAAACCGTGTCTACTCCTTTTTTGAATGAGTTAAATCGGCAAAGGATAAGTGAGATAAGGGGGGTGTCAATCTTAAGAGACTTACCCGGTACATACATAGTGAATATGTTAAGGTATCAAGAGAGAGCAAATTATTATTTCACTATCGAACAAAAAATTATATTAGTTCATTATTATTGATTTTTAAACAAACCGGAAATAACATTATTTAAGTACGGAG
>CAXKVY010005332.1:0-10317 GCA_964058915.1 Tetropium fuscum | reverse complement strand
CACGCAATCATGTGTCAAGTGTTGAATATAAACCAATAATGTTGAACTTGACAAACCATACAACTGATGTCTGAGTCACGAACTTGTAAATGCTCATCATATTTTAAATAATAAAATATGGTTTTGATGATAAGGTCATGTTTAGTAATATTGAGTTATTTATTACAACATTAAATGGTATCACATGTACGTGACATTACAGCTTTTTAGGTCAATTATTAAAAAAATTCCGTATCATAGCCAGATGAACGAGAGCATTGGTGCAAACAATGTGCTGGAATACAAGTAAGGTAAAAAAGGTAAATAGTTTTCTCGTTTCCTGAAATAATAGATTTTTAGACTTTTTTTAGACTTTAGGACGACGATATGTTGGAGTTGAACCAAAATATTATTCCATTTTCCATATTTTAGAGCTATTTTTATATACAACTTTAGAAATATAAACAATATAAAGTACAAAATCTATTATTATAAATTCTACTGAATATGAGAGAAAAAAAACGTGGATTTGGACTTGGGAAATAGGGCTTGAATGAAAGATACTATGTAGGTGTGTAGTAAGTCATTAAAAAAGTTACAATGAGCGAGATACGCGTTATGATTTTTTATTGCAAAATAATTTTGTAGACAGAACATTTTTCACTTTAATCTCAATCATGAAAAAAGTAATAATTTTAGAGAAAAAAGTTTTGAACAAAAGTTGTTCCGCGGATGAATTTACGTAAGGATTAAGCATTCAAAAAAAATCACAAAAATTTTTTCGCTGCGATATTTAGCGCCAAAGTTAAAAAATGCGAAAAAATAAAAATACGATAAAATATTGGAAAGCTTGGGGAGCTTTCCACAGAATACCGATCTTCATGAAAATTATTGCTATCGGTAGGTAAGAACAGTATCTTGCAGCATACCAATCTTCCGAATTTTTCATATACAAATTAAATTTTTATTAATGAAAAACCCGCAACTAAGGACCGTAATTTTGTAAATATTTAACTTAAGAGATGTGCAACAAACTGCATTCGAATTCGCTGATTTGTGAATTTAAAAAAAAGTCTTTACTGTAGGACAAATAGAAGCCGAGATAGGAGACATTCATTTTTTTAAGCGTAGCAGCCATTCTAATTAACTTATACAATAGGGAACATTAATAAAATTTTAAATATAAAAATAATACTAAAAAACATAGCGAACGTTTTAATAAAACGCGTAAGTACTTCACAAAAAAACATGATTTCTAATTGCGCGCGATCAGTATGAAGAATCTAAACAGCGATAAAATTGACGCGGCCCGCAACGAGCTGTTACGTCACATTCTACAATATTCGGTAGGCGTTGAGCCGGAAAATGGACAAATGAACTATGAAAACAAGCGGTCGAGTGCTGGGATCTCCCGTAGCGAACCAAATGTAGGCTGTGGCATCACGACTTTGAACCTGTTTGAAACGGTTCGCTCGGGCGCGAGACTTTAATAATTTACAACAAATTTATTATTGGGAATTAAGGCGTCATTTTACACATCTTATTTTTCAGTATGGTAGAACATTTTTATACAATAAAAAAAAAGATGGGAATGGTCCCTATTGAAACTTGTCTGCTAATAAGTAGAAAGCTTAAGCTTACACACTGAATTTTCATCATATTGAATCGAGCAATTTTTCGTGAAGAAATCGTTGTATGTAGGGTGTAAACGTGAGGCCACGCGGCCTTCAGCTGCCTCGGTCAGCCATTAGTGCTACTTATTTTACGTTCAATCAGGGGTTTAACCTACAATTTTGAGTTTTAACATGGAAATACACAGTTTACGCTTATTTTTCTGGGATTTCTTGTTCTGTTGAATACACAGTGTCATCCGGTTATAAATGAATACACAAATGTTCGAAATTTACTATTAGTTCCAGTGACTCTATAGAAACAGTGGCGACAATAGGACAATAGGCTACGTCCCACCGCCATGTTGAGGCTTACTTCAATTGCGTTAATAAAGGAGGCACAAATCGATGCCATTTTCGTAACTATGAAAATAGGTAAGAAAACATTTAATCAAAAACACTGGTCTCGAAAAACAGTTGTCACATAGACCATTGTTGTAGAAATCATTCGTAATATTACGAGATATATTTATTATTGAACCTTTATAAATACAATTTACTGTTTGTGCCTTCTGGTTGTTTTGTTTGACTAGTTATCACGAGCAGCAGGAATCAAGAAAACGGTCACATGCAACGTCACTAGCTAGCTTCCGACACCGAGCTATTAAAAGGTATTTCCTCAGTTTTGCAGTAAATAGTAAATAGAAAATGCTTAGACCTCAAATATTAGCACGTAATTCTTTTCATTCATACCACCCAAAATAATATATAGGTACATAATTATAAAAATAAACTGCTCATCAAACATTTCTACCTCACACAAACATGAAAAATCTGTCGGTTTCCATTGATCTCTTCTCGTTTTGGTGGGTTAACAAAACTTTCTTTTTGGTAACCCACATTCTTTTCTCCTTGCTGGGGCTTTGGGAAAATGTTTGAATAAAAATCCCTTTTTTGCAGTTACTGCTGCATAATAAGGCACTTATAAAATTTTTACCTTTAACCTTTAAATTTTAACACTTTATAAAATTTTGAAGCACAAAACCATAGATAAAACTGAACAATTTGTACACTTATAACTGACTATTATTCTAAACAGAAATGCAAATAATAGGTGTGTCCACAAAAAAAATAATATAATTACATTAAAAGTACTGAGGAATGAAGCCTGACCTAATAATAGCAATATTAAAACTGTAATTGAAAAAAAGTCAATCCGAACCACAACAGCGTCCCTAGAAAGTGCTTGCTTTTTTTGAATCGGATAAACGAGTTGTCAATGGTTCGACGTCACATGCTTGCTAGGCCTGCAGGCGCCACAGATCAACCGTACACTGTACAGTACTCTGTACTGTACAGTGTTAGGTTTATTCCGTGACGTTCTCGTTAGAACGAAGTCTGCATATTATTCACAGTATTTTATAGTAGAGCCTTTATTATTTAGAACGTCAAATATAGTTTGTTTATTGCTTGTTGTCAAATATGGAGGAGGGTTTCCAGAAAGGAGATTCACATAATTTGCCGAACGTAGACGTGATTATGGTATCCGATTTTCTCGCGTCAAATACCGACTTCAACCAGCCCCAATCCAGTGGTGTGAAAGCTAGTCGGCATAATAACTATCGTCATAAATAACCGGCCCGTCCTAGCTCATAATAGTCACCTGTGATAGTCACTAACCTAACCTAAAAAAATACCTATATTTTTTTTTACCTTATAATATCCATAGATCTACCATTTTCAGTTGAAAGCAAAATTTTATGGAAATCTCAAAACCTCGTGACACCCCTACTATAAATATATGGTTTGATGAGTCGTTAACATTTGACATTTATATGTTCTGGTATATATATATATATATATATATATATATATATATATATATATATATATATATATATATATATATATATATATATATATATATATATATATATATATATATATATATATATATATATATATATATATATATATATATATATATATATATATATATATATATATATATATATATATATATATATATATATATATATATATATATATATATATATATATATATATATATATATATATATATATATATATATATATATATATATATATATATATATATATATATATATATATATATATATATATATATATATATATATATATATATATATATATATATATATATATATATATATATATATATATATATATATATATATATATATATATATATATATATATATATATATATATATATATATATATATATATATATATATATATATATATATATATATATATATATATATATATATATATATATATATATATATATATATATATATATATATATATATATATATATATATATATATATATATATATATATATATATATATATATATATATATATATATATATATATATATATATATATATATATATATATATATATATATATATATATATATGTTCTGGTATTTATGACATACTACTATACTTATTATAATATTTAAACACAGACATACCTTAATATTATGACGACTCTCCAAAGCAGCCTGCTTCTTCTTACTGGTAATAATAGCTGCGGAGTTAATGTCGTACGGCTTGTACCTAATATCAGAGCCGGCACTATTAGCGGGCGACTTCACAGTACTCGGCCTAGAAGTATTATTCTGATATTGCACTTCAGTCACTGACACATGGTTATTAGCTACAGCACTGGGGTCACCACCAAACACCTGATGTTTCTGTGGTATCGACTTGTAGCAGATAGAACACACTTGAACCATACCCTGAGGGCTGATGGGGCTGGCCCCCGGCGGGGGCTTTAAAGTCTGTATAAAAGGAAAATATGGCTCCTTCTCCGAGTTTGGGCAGCAGTACAACAGGCGAATACTGCTAGAGGGGTATTCCAAAGCACATGTATAACAAATGAAGGTTGTTGTATCTAAGGTAGAGCTCTGCCTTTTTCGCAGAGTATAGTTCCTGTCTGCGTGTGGCACGCCTTGGGCGTGAAACGTCTGCCACTGCTTTAGAAGGTGTTCCTGGCAGTCATCGCACGCTTGCACTCTGCCTGCCGAATCGAGGGGTCTGCTGCGACTCGGCCGAGGGTGTTCTATCAAACTGGGAAAGAACGGTTTCATGGGGCAATCGGGAAGTTGCTTGGAAGCAACATAGTCGAGGCTTCCCCTTTTGAATTCATCTCCGCATACGTAGCAGACTTCGGTCACTGAGTTTTTGTCTGGCATGCTGAGGTCGAGTATGTCAGTTCCGGTGGACGAGTTTGAGTTCTGGCTATGGAACACTGAAACGGGAATTGCCTGGACGACAGGCTGAGGGTGGGTCAGATCCAGAGCTCCTTCTGTTACCATATCTTGATTCACTCGGTCCGCAGGCGGCATCTTTAGGAAAAGAAATACTTTAGTCAAGACATTTACAGTTCATTACTAGACCCATTTAAATGGGTCAAATTACTATAAATATGGATGGCCTACAGATATGATATATTATATCATATCTGTAGGCCGGTACTCCTATTCCTATTTTGTAATTGTATCTTGAAAATCCTAGTAAGAAAAAACATTGGGGGTTATTATTTAGTTTAGTTAGTGAAGAGGAATGGCAAAAAACTAGACTAGAAAAACTAGAGGTACTTCTTCAATCCATGAATTCCGTCAACTTTCATTGAATTGACATAACTCTCTACATCTGAAGAGTGTACTCTCTGATTCCTGATACATGGAAGAAATTTTGTAGAAAATTTTTTACTGTAATGTTTTACTGTATATTTTTTTTCTTTATTTATTCTGAGTTATAACAGCATGTATTAACTGCCGAATATATTGGAATAATATATTTAGTCCACGAGTAAATATCGCCGGATACATGGCAACACCAAAAATTTCGACAATAGATTTTGTAGATTTTGAGGTTATGGCGGCACTGTAAATTTTGTCAAAAACTGTTAACTGTTAAAAATTGAGAATGAATTTCAATAAGGTTTGTTAATCTGAATTTCAGTTTTATTCTTACCGGCCAACGGTAAAAATGAAAAAAATCTCAATACACAAGATGCAGGTCTATATTTAGAAATGGCCTGGAAGTCTCTCACGGAAAACGTATGCAGAAGTTAGTTCCCAGTTATGGGCATCAGTGCCTGAGAACGAAGACAATGAAGAATCTACTACTTTGAACTTTGGTTACTATAGATCAGTTAACAGTTAACATATAATCAAATAGGACATTCGGTGAAAATGAACATGTAGATTTATAGATTGTGAGTTAACAGATGAACAAACACTTCAAGTAACTTTAAACAAAAATCCTGAGGGTGATGAAAATAAACATGAATGTATCAAGTTTTGGAAGCGTGTGATCAATGGTTTGAATAATATCTTTTTAACATTAAGTATATATTTTGAATACTACTTAATTATGCTTTACCAAGCGTTAACTCCAATGATTTGTTTGTCAAAATGGCTTACTAGAAGTAAAGACTCACACTGACAATAGGATGGTTTTCAAAAAACAGATTTAACACTTTACCAGATTTAAAACTAAATGACCCCACACCAAATACATTTTACCGAGATCCATTTTTCCATGTATTTGGTGCGGGTTCTTTGTATATAACTTGTTATTTGTCGATTAAAATTAAATGATTTTCGCGATTTCGCTCTATGTAATGCCGTACTAGCCTCGCGCTGTATCCGTTTAGATTGTATCATGTAGCGCTTGGCTGGTAATCAGCTCTTCCAACGTAAGTACGTAATATACTAGTATGAACTGTAAAAACAGTTCTCCCACAATATGCATATGTCTTGTATTAAAGTATGGGTACATTGGTAGTTAAAGTTTCATAAATTAAGCAAAATGGTCAAATTATTACCCAAAACTTGTCTGCATATAGCCATACTACACTAAAACATATTGAACAAAAGTACAAAACTGATAAGTTAGAGATTACCTATAAAACAATATGTTTATCAGTATGAATCTAGCAGACGGATATAATGATAAAAATACTCTTAATAAACATCATAGTACATTTACATTGAATCTTTAAAAAAAAACGTGTTGATTTCCTTCGTATTAATAAATGGTAGTGTTGCTACACATCTTTGACCCTACATAACAATATTTTTAGGTTAAGTATCCATCCCCAAACAAAAACAAAAACAAAGATTAAAAAATTGATAGGAATAACTGTTACACATAAATAAATTAGCTTTGCACTACCTCATTCTTGCCTACTCTCGAGTATTAACAACAATAGTGTCTATTTGATTTACATCTATAAATACCGATATGTAAACAAGCAATATGTTTGTCTAGTGTTTAGTGTTACATAAATCACACAAGAATTGTAAAAATTCTTGATTAAACAACACTCATGACATATTTTTTGTAGACAAATTCAACATTTAATTTTCTATTAGATAACGTTAATATGTTAGGAATGTTACCAAAAATGTAATTTCTAATTTAAAAATCACACATTCATATGTTCCAAGTTCTAAATTGAGTTCTTGGGATTGCGGATAGTATTCTAGATTTAATAAATTTGGGGATAGTTCTTCCAAACGATTAGGTCACATAGAAATACAATTTTACAATAATCAGTAAAAGCAGAAGATAATATATAAGTGCTAGAAAACATAATAGTCGAGGTCAAGGTACATAAAACTATTTATACAAAAACAAGATTTGCATGTTTTAATAATAAAATTAAAAATGTTAATTCCGCTTATCTCTATTAATAGAATTGTATTCATACAAAAATCATCTAATCTTTCGACTCCATATAAATACTAATAAACAAACAAATATGTACCAAAACACTTAAAAAAAATAACTGCAATTTTAACATCCTAAATGTCTCGTGTCCTTTCTTATTTTACATTTTTCTGATGGATGACACAATATCACAATGTTTTTCAACACCATACTTGAGAAGCCTACAAGTTTAGATAATTCCACATTGAAAATATAATATTTTCCCGTATGTTTTAACTAATGGCAAATTCTTGTATCAAAGTTTTATCAGAGACTGTTTATTAGCTGTTTTGTTCTTGAAACTTGTTATTCTCCATCTACGACACAAAATTATTTAAAAAAAATATAATTGAAAAGTTGACCAATTAAAATTGGGTAATTTATGGCTGCCCTGAAAATTTCATGGCATAAAAGTGACATTTTGGTGCTTGGTAACTCTGTGTTCACTATCAATCTCGCTTTTGTAAAATACATTAACAGATCTCTAAAATATATACATGAGTTATATTTTTATAGTCATGGAATAAATTTTTACATGTCTCAGGGATATTGCCGATACAATGCAAAACACTTTTTTGTGCCTTAAATAGTTCATGCGTATGCAGAACTAACCTTAAATTTCAAAAAATATGTTATCAAGCTTAATTTCGATATCAAGTGTGTACAGTCAAGTATCTTCAGCTTAGGAATTCATCTATGTATACCCCTAAAAACTTTATATCCGAATGTGTGTTGTGAGGGATATTTCAATGAAGAACTTCTTACATTATCGTATTTTTTATGGCTCACATTAAAATTGAATTTACGGTTTGGAAATTTTTGTTCAAAATGGTATACTAAAGTATCATATGAACAATTGTTTTGTCTTAGAAGAAAGGCGTTTTTACATGTGCATATATTAATTTATAATATGGACGTGATTTATATATATATTTACGTGACCCACAAAAAACGTGCTGACAACACCCATACAACACATCTACAACTTAATATGAAATGCAGGTCTGAATTAACCTGTACTGTCAAAGACGGTTTCTAAAAGGCACAATGCAATTGAAATGCTCAACCAGATTATCAAAGAATCCGGAATCCGACTTTACTGATGATATTAATTAACAATGTCTTGGTGTACTAATGATTCAATTATGTTTCGTCTTAATACATTACCAGGTAGGATCGCACCTCCACTTATTATCCCTTCAGAGATTAAACCCTTCATTCAACAACAAAAACAACAATTTAAAAAAAAGACAAACATTATCTGAACAATGTTCACCCTTATACCTTAAGAAGTTTCTTCAGCCATACGAGTTAAAAAAAATATGAAATTTTGTAGGATTATTCGTCATGTATTATACACCTACCAATCATTTCTTTTTTGATTTCATGTACATCGTTTGGGAGAAAATTGATCTCAAAGTTGAGTATTTATAGATTGAGTCACTCAGAAAACTGAGTTTACTCAAAAAGAGTGGCAAAACTAGAGACATATGTACGAAAATTGTTTCAGTGATAGATCAGTTTCAGTCACAGTCATTTAATACGTATATTCTATGCAATAGACGAAAAAGGGAACAAAAATAGCGAATTTCTCGGTTACAACATGGTGGATGTGAGGCACACATAAATATCTGTACGCAGCTATATCTTTGAGTGGCGAGCCCAAAATCTTAATTAGTTTATATTTAACCATTACAAAGTAAATAATTTGCATTTGTTCGTAATTAATATTCATCAGAGTAAGCATCTTTTTTAATTTGTATGTGACCTAACCCTGTATTTAGAACACCTGCGTCTGTATAAAATATTTTTAACAAAAAAAAAACAAGACTAAAAAATACTACTTAAAATACAATCAATTTATTAGGCCAATAATATACAATTATTTTTATTTTTGTCGGTTCCAGCCGACGCTACTTCGTTACACGTTTGTAAACATTGGCTGGCACCGACTCCAAAAATAACAATAATTCTATATTATTGCCCTAATAAATGGATTGTATTCTAAGTAGTAATAGTAGTAGTAGTAGTAGAATAACATAATTATTTTAAGCTGGGCGATCACAGTTTATAAATTACAAGGCATTATCCTCAAGAGGGCTGTGATTGACACTTTGGTAAAATTTTGTTTCTAAAAATATATGTTGCCTTAAGTCATGTAAGGCTTGGTGTTGTCAAATTTGGACATTAACAAATTATTAAATCGACCACATGATGACAGATCGTTAACTGAAATAACTAGGCTACGAAATCTGTCCTGTGACAATCAAGGCCACACATTATCGTGACTCGATTATAAGATCACTCATGATAATTCACACAGTGTATCTCATGATAATTCCATTAAACCCAAACACAGATAAGTTTGGGTTTTATTACTAAGTGCCGGCGTCTACCTTCCACATTCATGCTCGTTTTCATTAAGGAGTTTGGTAAGGAGTATCTACCTAGTCTTGGATTGCCATAAACCTACCAATATTTCAATCACCAAATATTTTTTCTATTTCAAGGAGTTCCCCGTTATATCTTCGGAATCCAAAGTCCAATGCCAATAAAAAAAAATGGCATTTTAACCGCCTCCAAAAGTCTTTTTTTGGAGGCGGTTAAAAATAGTAAATGAGGTAACACCGATTGAATAACCCGTGCGTAGATAAAAATATCGAAGTCTAAAGTTACAATACTCAATTTTAGTGTTTCGAGAGTATAAAAAATTACACGCCAAGGACACATTTGGCGTTTACATATCGCAACACTCCCCGCTTATGTCTGTCGAATTGTATTTACTCCGTAAGCACTGAATTCAGTTTAAGACACTGTTGCTATCATATTCAAGGTCAAAACCTAATTGAAATTCGTTTTCAATTTTTAGCAGTGAAAGAGACTTTTGACAAAATTTACAGTGCATATGTTGCACTGCTGCAAACTCCACTATGTGAAGTGCGACAGTGTC
>CAXKVY010005329.1:12500-14487 GCA_964058915.1 Tetropium fuscum | reverse complement strand
CTCGTACTTGCTATGTACTATCTGTATCCAAAAGGGCGCATTGGTAGCCAGATGTGAAACTTTTTTCAGCTATCCCACATCAGTAATATGTACTTAGTTGGTTTGTGTACGTAAACTGGAGTAGTCAAACATGATGAATAATTTTTCATTACAGTTAAATGTTTGTAAACATTACTGTCATGTTTAAACGTTCGACAGTAATAAATATTTTCATTGGGAGTATTTATTATTTCTATATAGTTTTTATAGAATTTGATACCTAGCACACCACTCACCAGTTGAGATAAGAGTTATTTTTGAATCAAGTACCGAATTAAAGGGGTCTGCTTTGTTATCTACGGGGCATAGAAAGGTTATAATACATGCGTTTTTCGTGAATTTTCAACAATAAACACTTTTCAAAGTATCGGTATATATTTGCCATTATTTATATTGGAAATCAACTTATTAATTGTACAGCTCTCATTTATTTATCTATTATTTGGTCCCGAGAGTTATGAGTTAATTTAAATAAAACAAATGCCTATCGTTCGATCTCTTGTGTCGGTTACTTACATTTTCATATTTTTTTCCTGGTTGTCCTCATATTTATTAGTTCAGATACCTCACTATCTACAATATTTATTTCAAGTAAATAAAATTGTAAGACGAGTATTCCTCTCTATTTAACCAGATGTTCATCTCATCTCCTATCTAGAACCTTTTAGCAGGTCAAATAATAAGCGATTGTGACGTCCAAACACAAACCATAACATTCAACAATTTATTTTATTATATCGTTATCTATCGACCCTTGTTTGGTGTCAATATATTTATTTCATATGTAATTTACATTTCCTTTTCGTCTCAGTTATAGACGGTGGTATTTGCTTAATAATGGTGGCGACAAGGCTATCAAGAGACTTTTACTTGTTTGTAAAATATTATTTAGTATGACGTATCGTGAGCTGTTATTACAGCATTTCCATCTATACCATTAAAGTAGATGGGTTTATCTGTATAATTCCTTGGCACACCTTTGTCAGGGCGTTATTTAGAGTTACGATGATTTCAAGAGGACCCAATTCAAACCAGCGCAGTGCATTATTATATACGGACAAAGAGTATTGATTTCGACATCGACAAATCAAAAATAAATAGCAGAGGAAATACCTAACAGTTAATTTGTTACATTATCTCCAAGACAAAAGTTTTTCTAACGTTTGATCATATGAATTATGTGTCATGATAGCAACTTTTGTAGCAATTGTTACATTTTAAATATAACGTTAATATGAATATAATGTGTGATATGAATGACATTACGTAAGAATATTTATAGAATATCTAAATAGCTTAACTTTCATATATTTGTTTGCATATTGAGGAATGTATTGAAAACATATTTCACGACATAAAATATAGTATAAAACTATATTTTATACTTCGATTATTGCTCATCCTTTATTTCATTTTCGTGTCCTCAAACCAACTGTGGGATACCTACATATTTAATATTTTTCATGGTATATAAATACAACATATATGTGCTTCTAATAACTACTATATAACGATAATGAAACTAGGATTTATTTTGGATTCTAGGATTCAAGTTATTTAGAATTACCATTGTTGAGATTACTAAAGAAAGGAGATCTAGTCATTATAAAAAAATTAAGAGTCACAGCTACTTTTACCTTTTGAGGGACCTTATGAAATATAGAATAAGAGGTGTATTTCATATGTCACATATATAAATATTATGAATAATAATACATGCCCTAAAATATATTGAAAGCAATACATTGTAAATAAACAAAGCAAATAGTTAAGTTAAGTTTAAAATAATAGTAATACAAAGTTATTAATAGTATCTAGTAATTTAAATATAGAATTTAAAATTTAACAGCTCATATGTAAATACTGATTAAGATTTTAAGAAAATTTATTTCGAAATTTCTTCAATACCTTCAGTATCTAGAAATTCCTAAAATAATTTTGGGAATGT
>CAXKVY010005329.1:0-7500 GCA_964058915.1 Tetropium fuscum | reverse complement strand
CTTCAGAACATAATATATAGAACACAAGGCTTCTCTGCAGTTGAATCAAATAGTTTGTACCTACCTACATAATACATATCTACGCATTGAATATGTTCGCTTAAAATAATTATAAAATTATGACATGTACCGGGTGTCTTTTCTGAAAAGGAATATAATTAATAACTAATTCATTATTTTTCTGTAGTGAATAGCTATTTCTTGAATGTCAAGGGGGACATATTTTAATCGGAAGAGGTGTAGGATCTTGGAAGGTAACTGTATATATTATAGTTTGCTAATCACTTATGCTAAAGCAGATTAATCATATATGATATTAACAGTCTGCAGTACTGGAACCTGGCACATAGTCGTAACATATACATATTTTCCCTCGATTAATAAAAGAAATCACCACAAACCTAAAAAGGTAAGCCTAAAGGCAGATTCGCACTATGTAATAAAACTTGTAATATATCCTTCCTTTTCCTATTATTTTCCTTTTCTGCACCAGATAAATTTATACATATTCTATGTAACTGTCCAGCCCTAGCACAACGCAGATCAACGCAGGCACCGAACATGGCGACAAAAACAGAACGCAGATTTGGCTTGCTGGGTAAGAAAAAAAAACAGCGTGGAGTTCAGGCAGTCCAATGCCTTTTAAGATCGGCCCCCTAGTCTATCTTAAAATTATCTCAATACCCCAATGAGAGAAAATGGAATGGTATGGTATGGTATGGTATCGTATGGTATGGGATGGTAGGTATGGTATGGTATGGTACGGTACGGTATTGTATGGTATGGTATGGTATGTTATAGTATGGCATGGTATGGTATGGTACGGTACGGTGTAGTATATTATGGTATGGTATGGTATGGTAGGGTAAAGTACGGCTCGGTATGGTACCATACCTTACCATGTAATACCATACCATACGGTACTGTACTATGGTACAGTACGGTACGGTAAGGTATGGTATGGTATGGTATGGTATATTACAGTTCAGTACAGTGTAGAAGATTATAACAAGATGTTCATTATATCCAGGAAATTATAAATTATATCTACGAAATTAATGCCCTATCAAAAAATAACCAACAGTTTGAAATTAATATTTGTCTAGTCTAGACCTCTTGTCCACACAAGATGTCTAGAATTTCATTGATTTTTTTGGCATGATAGCCTCTATATTCAAGTATGTGAATGTTCTATTGTTTTTTCAAAGAAATTTTGTTTTATTCAATACAGGGTGTAACAAATGCGACGTGTTTTTTCCATTAAATTTTGTATCACCCTATTAGACCGTGAGCTGAGCGGCAAATAATATGCCTCATAGGGTACAAAAGGTTTGAAATTTTTGAGTGAAAGAGCTTTACATAGGTAGTACATAACCGGCCGTCTGCCAGCGCCGAGTGGTCAACTTTTCAAATTACAGCCTCTCAAATTTGGGAAAAACTTTCGTACATTTACCTCACAAGGTACATGCTTAAAATTGTACAGGCACATTTGTAAAAGTACTATTAAGTAGGAAATGTGCGGCAGACGTTTTCACCTGGACGCGTTCTTAGGGCAGACGCTCGGAAGTACGGCAAAAATCAGACGCACCTTACCTTATAAGGTACATGCATAATTTTCGGCTTAAATGAAAGCTTTTTTAATGTAGATTTGAGATAAATTTCGAAAACGCCGACAGGAAAACGCCGACAGACGGCCAACTAACAGCAGCAGACGCATCCGAATTTTCAAATTTGAAAAAAGTGATATCTATTTTCCTCATGTGGTATGTTTTAGATGTTCGTGGTGCATCTGGAGCACTAACACAAAGTTACAAACGTATTACAGACCATTGTCATTAGACATATTTTTGAAACAGACGCCCTCAAAATAAGACAAAATCAGACGTAAGTTACCTTATAAGGTACATGCATGATTTTCAAGTCAAATTAGAGCTTTTTTAATGTAGTTATAATAAATTTCGAAAAAACCGACAGACCGTCAACTAACAATAGCAGATGGTTTAATATATATATATATATATATATATATATATATATATATATATATATATATATATATATATATATATATATATATATATATATATATATATATATATATATATATATATATATATATATATATATATATATATTTATATATATATATATCTTTTAATGTAGTTATAGCTTTTTTAATGTAGTTATAATAAATTTCGAAAAAACCGACAGACCGTCAAGTAACAATAGCAGATGGTTTAAATATATATATATATATATATATATATATATATATATATATATATATATATATATATATATATATATATATATATATATATATATATATATATATATGTAATGAGAAATATTCATTCTAAAATTCAGGGTTTACAAAAACACCACAGTTATAAATAAACTTTAATAATAACATCAACGTACATAACATTTTGTAAATTAAAATCACATATTCTTTGGAACAAAAATCACATTATGTGAGAAAAAATAACATAATAATATTATGTATATTATATACATTACATATTATGAAATATATAATGTTAAAAACAAGAAACTAAACAATAATTCTAAAATAATACTGAAATAAAAATCGCATTTATACGTTTATAAGATCACATTATGTATTTCATCAATCATCGGTTTCATCTTCAGATGAAACATAAATATCTATTTCTTCACTTTCTATATCAGGTTCCACATGGGGATCTTTTAAAATGATGTCGTCTAAGGTTTGTGGTGTTTGAGGACCTTCAAACCACACCGGTGAAAATTTATCGTCAATTAGAGCCCAACCATTTTCTACACGGTTGTAGAATTTCGGTTCCTTCTTGGTTGCGTAGTTCCAGACAGCACAAATTTGATTCACTTTTTTCATCTTCGAAAGAAGTACATCACTATTACATGGTGGTAACATACTACCCTCAAATTTTTCAATTTATCAAATGGAGTATTACTTGCCTTCGGACTGCAGTTTGAAATAAATAGATCAAATCTAGCTTCATTTACGTTTCGCAGATTAGGCTTTCCATACATGGCACAAATCAAATTTTCCATGCATACTGTCTGCTCACTGGAAGATTTAGAGCGTGATAAACGAGCAAATATTTTTAAGAGATGTACTGAATTTTTGATTCAAGGTCCCGAACAACGACGACCATCTGATTTGACGAAAGCTCTTCGAAATGATAATTTCAAGATATCGTTAGTAAAATTTCTCTGCGAATTATGGAACAGTGATTTGTTTACAGAAATATTAAACAAAAATTCTATATGTAACTTGCGAAGATATTTGCTTTAAATATACTTGCGCAAATGGACATATACAACGAGAAACTAGCAATGACATGAGCTGCAGCCACGAAGAGGCAGACAGTCGCATTGTTTATCACTTGTCAAAGATTCAGGAAAACAGGAATGTAAAGTAGAATTTTTATGTTTAATATTTCTGTAAACAAATCACTGTTCCATAATTCGCAGAGAAATTTTACTAACGATATCTTGAAATTATAATTTCGAAGAGCTTTCGTCAAATCGGATGTCGTCGTTGTTCAGGGACCTTGAATCAAAAAAATCTCAAAAATATTTGCTCGTTTATCACGCTCTAAGCCTTTAATTGATGGAATAAGAAACTTATCAAAAACGAGATGGATCGTGTTTCCTTTGTGTTGACCTTTGTGTTGACAAACCAAGAAAGGGCAAAGTAAAACCACTGCTGAGAAAAGACGATAACGCTCAACAAATATTTAGTACATTTGGCGAGAGTGAAAAGCTCTCCAGTGAGCAGACAGTATGCGTGGAAAATTTTATTTGTGCAATGTATGGAAAGCCTAATCTGCGAAACGTAAATTAAGCTAGATTTGATCTATTTATTTCAAACTGTAGTCCGAAGGCAAGTATATAATACTCTATTTGATAAATTGAACAAATTTGACGGTAGTATGTTACCTCCATGTAGTGATGTACTTCTTTCGAAGATGAAAAGAGTCAATCAAATTTGTGCTGCCTGGAACTACGCAACCGAGAAGGAACCGAAATTCTAAAAGATTTTTAATATTTGAAAGATCCCCATGTGCAACCTGATATAGAAAGTGAAGAAATAGATATTTATGTTTCATCTGAAGATGAAGCCGATGATTGATGAAATACATAATGTGATCTTATATACGTATAAATGCGAATTTTATTTCAGTATTATTTCAGAATTATTGTTTAGTTTCTTGTTTTTAACATTATATATTTCATAATATGTAATATGGGTTTACAAAAAACACCACAGTTATAAATAAACTTTAATAATAACATCAACGTACATAACATTTTGTAAATTAAAATCACATATTCTTTGGAACAAAAATCACATTATGTGAGAAAAAATAACATAATAATTGTTGACGGTCTGTCGGTTTTTTCGAAATTTATTATGACTACATTAAAAAAGCTTTAATTTGACCTGAAAATCATGTATGTACCTTATAAGGTAAGTTACGTCTGATTTTGTCTTATTTTGGGGCGTCTGTTACAAAAATATTTCTAATGACAATGGTCGTTTTTAACTTAAGTGTTTAACTTTTTAAATACGTTTTTAACTTAGTGTTAGTGCTCCAGATGCACCACGAACATCGAAAACATGTACCACATCAGGAAAATAGATATGGCGTTTTGCAAGTTTGAAAATTCGGATGCGTCTGCTGCTGTTAGTTGGCCGTCTGTCGGCGTTTTCGAAATTTATCTCAAATCTACATTAAAAAAGCTTTAATTTGACCTGAAAATCATGCATGTACCTTATAAGGTAAGTTACGTCTGATTTTGTCTTATTTTGAGGGCGCCTGTTTCAAAAATATGTCTAACGACAATGGTCTGTAATACGTTTTTAACTTAGTGTTAGTGCTCCAGATGCACCACCAACATCGAAAACATGTACCACATGAGGAAAATAGACATGACTTTTTTCAAATTTGAAAATTCGGCTGCTGTTAGTTGGCCGTCTGTCGGCGTTTTCGAAATTTATCTCAAATCTACATTAAAAAAGCTTTCATTTAAGCCGAAAATCATGCATGTACCTTATGAGGTAAGTTGCGTCTGATTTTTGCCGTACTTTCGGGCGTCTGCCCTAAAAACGCGTCCGGGTGGAGACGTCTGCCGCACATTTCCTACTTAATAGTACTTTTGCAAATGTGCCTGTACAATTTTAAGCATGTACCTTGTGAGGTAAATGTACGAAAGTTTTTCCCAAATTTGAGAGGCTGTAATTCGAAAAGTTGACCACTCGGCGCTGGCAGACGGTCGGTTATTTACTACCTATGTAAAGTTCTTTCACTCAAAAATTTCAAACCTTTTGTACCCTATGAGGCATATTATTTGCCGCTCAGCTCACGGTCTATATGGAGTTTAACAGTTACACTAGCAAGTTAAAATTCAAATGGTACTCTAGCCTTAATCCTGTATTTTTTTATTCAGTTTATTATCTTCACTCGTACCGGAAATACACAATTTTATAACATAACATGTTTTTACTTTTAATAGAATATCGAAACAAAAAATTAAATGGAAATGAACAAGTTGCAAAGAAGGAATGTCAATAGCGCGTATTTCCGCATCTACTACGAATAACTTCGCCGATTCATACTTAATAAGTGCTACTTCATACTTAATAACTAACGCCGATTCATACTTAATAAGTGACCTTATTTCATTTTGGTCCAATTCTTCCTAAATTTGAACCAATTTTCACCCAACGTCTTCTAAGGCTAATTTATTACCTACCTCTTGCATTTTTATACCAAGTTTATCCCAAATGTTTTCCATAGGATCTATGGGCGGGCTACTAGCTGGTCCTGCCATAGTGTCGATTCCGACTTCTGCCATAAAATTTTGCACAGCTCGAGCAACATGAGGTCTGGCATTATCCTGCATTAACATAGACCCTTGCATTATATATGGCACATATGGAACCATGTGGTTGTCTAAAATGTCTTGTATGTACCGTACAGCTGTGCTGTAAGGCTTCCATTAATGACTAAAGTTCTGTGCGACCTGTCAAATTCCTGCCCACGCCATCACAGATACGCCCCCCCCAAATAATGTTGTATTGGAGAAATTGCACTGAACATGCCGTTCATTGGGTCATCTATATAAAAGGACACGACTATCATTATTATGAAGACGGAATCGGGACTCATCCGTAAATAACACATGTTCCCATTAAGCCACGGTCCAGTTAACATGCCCTGTGGCAAAATTTGGCGTAGCCCTCTGGTAATTTCTATATAAAGCTGGAACTCGAACAGCGACTTAATTGGGGTTGTTACTCGATTTCTTCCTTGTCCCAGTTTGCGATCATGACTTCAAGTCTCTTTATATATTTGTGTCACTCTTGAAAGCTGTATGCGCCACATTAAATCGCTGTCTATTTCTTCGATAACTCCAACCAAGTTCAATCCATATGCTTGAGCACATTTTTCACCAATAAGATTTCGTACTTCACGTTCTATATTGAGATAGATATTAGAAAAAAATACGGCTCATAATAACACACTGCTTCCAAATGTTTTTTGACATTTAATCCACATGTCTCTTCTTTTTTCCATAGGACGCTACTTGTGTTTTTCCAAAAAGGAAATGAATAAAAACATGTTATGCCATAAAATTGCGTATTTCTGGTGCTAATGAAGATAATATACTGAATCAAAAAAGGAAATGTTACAAAAAGATAAGGCTGAAGTACGATTTAAATTCTAACTTGCTGGTGTAATTGTTGAACTCCACAGGGTATTACAAAATTTAATGGAAAAAATATTGCAATTATTACACCCTGTAATGAATAAAACAAAATTTCGTTGAGAAGACAATAGAAGATTCATATTCTTAACCCTGCAGTGATGACGTGCGGTCTCTCACACCGACTCAGATTTAGTTTCTCAGTATTTGCGCGATCACATGACTTATTAACCGATACTCTTGGCTAGCTTAATGTTATTAATGTTTCAGGATTAATGCTTTAGGATGCTCACACTGCCGTGTGAGTCAAAGAAGGAAAGACGTAACACGTTTTCTAGCTACTACCCATTTCGGTGCCTTAGACCGACGTCACCATTTGTGTTCTACTTTAGGACAAAACATTATTCGGTGAGGTAGTTAATATCGAAGAACGTGAAGAAAGTACAGATACGGAGCAAGAATTTGAAGACACTGAAATTCAACTAGATCCTCAAAGAGAAGATAGATTAATCTTTACTGGCAAAGACGGGACTACTATCTGGAGAAAACATCATTTGCGGAAGATGGTAAGACGAGACGCAAAATATATAGTGACCTAAGTGCCTGGTGTCAAAGATCTACTTGAAATTTTTAATTTATTTTTTGATGATGGGGTATTAGATCTAATAGTAGAAAACACAAATACGTATTTATCTAGTAGCATCTGATAATTATGGCCGAGAGACTTATACACGTCCTACAAATAAAATTGAGATCCAGGGTTTATTGAGCATTTTATTACTC
>CAXKVY010005328.1:0-42254 GCA_964058915.1 Tetropium fuscum | reverse complement strand
GGAAATGTGCCAGAGGATTGGGGCCAAATTAAAGTATTCCTAGTGTTTAGGAAGGGAAATATAAATATACCAGAGAATTATAGGGGAATATCATTAATTAATTGTATAACTAAAATATTTACGCGAATACTTTCTACAAGAATTAGTACATGGGCTGAAAATCATAACAAGCTTCCTGAATGCCAAGCAGGATTTAGAAAAGGTAGAAGTTGTACTGACAACATATTTATTCTTTCTTCTATAGTAAGTTTTCACTTAAGGTTGAAAAAAAAAAAGCTATACTGCACCTTTATAGAGTTTATATCAATCTGCTTTTGATACAATAAATCATTCTTTACTATGGGAAAAACTATATACTATGGGATTAAACTCGAAAGTTTTACACATTATAAAAAGCTTTTACGAAAGAGCAAATATAATACTGCAAGTTAATGAAGACAATTCATCTAGTATAAGAGTTACAAAAGGTATATTGCAGGGGGACACCCTTAGCCCCTAATTATTTTCTTTATTTTTAGCAGACTTCACCGATTTTATACAATCCAGAGGCTGCAAGTGTGTTAATCTAGATAATTATAGTGAATTGGCAGCATTTTTTATGCTGACGATCTAGTGTTGTTAGCAGACAACCCCTTTAGAATGCAACATCTTCTAAACGTGCTAGAATCATACTGCGATATCAATGATTTAGAAGTTAATACTAATAAATCAAAAACCATGATATTTAGACGCTCCGGGATTTTACAAAGGAATTTAAGTTGCATGTATCAATTGCAACCTTTAGAAATTGTTAATGAATATACCTACTTAGGTATATTATTTAGTACTTCATGTATATTTTTAAATGCAGCAAACAAAATGGTCAATAAAGCAAATTCGGCAATGATATTAAGCAAATTATAACGAAATCAGAAATGGAGTGGCATAGCTCAAAATTTTGTTTATCCGAATCAACAATCCTGAGCGTTTTACTTTATTCATTAGAAGTCTGGGGACTGAATTACCCAGATATTATTGAAAAAGCACAAGTAAAATTCTTTATATCTTTATTTTTTTTTTGAATAATTTAACTCCAGGCTACATTATAAGAACACAATTTAATTTAAAAAGAACACCAATCTATGTATTCAATCGAGCTCTACACTGGCTATGTAAAATATTAAATATGCCAGTTTCTTGATTACCCCGTAAATGCTACAATAGACTGCTAAATTTAAATAGTAGTCAAAATAACGTAGTCCTAAATACAACTGGGCCACACAACTAAAAAATATATTTATATTACTTAATAAGGAAGATTTATGGAGTAGTCAAGACCCTCGACTAATCAAGTCTAACAGTGATTTTCTATTAAATAATTTACATAGCCACTACCACAACAAGGATATTCAATGTATACAAGAGTCATCGTATAGCCCTCTATATAAATATATAAATTTTAACCAAGAAAACCTGCTCGCTATGAACGTATCACTAAGAAAACTTAAAACTGAAATTATATTTCAAACCCGCACAGTCACTAACCGTATCTCGACTTTTGAAATGGATGGTAACAGCTATAAAATTGACCCAAATGTAATATGTACAATTTGCAATAAACAAGTAAAAGAATCTCTTTCTCATATATTGGTGCAATATCCAATGTATGAGAATCTGCGAAACCAGTTTCTCAATAAATACTTTATTTTTACTACTGTAACAGATAATATATACAATGCTGAAAAAATACTGCTTACTATTAGAAACATGCAATAACTAAATTATGTTTATTACTTCATGAATGGTATATTACGTTTAAGAGCGTTCATTATTAACGAATAACTAAGGGAAGCAGTTATTGACTCGTAAAATGGCCTCTTCTATTCATGTTCTATTGGTGTTAATCTTTTTACTTTATAAGTTTATAATTATTGTTAATCTGTAGTTTAATGTACTTATATAACAATTGATATATTTTGTTATATAATAGCTGTAGTTATAATGTTTTACACTAACCTCTTTGTAGTGGCATATATAGCCTATATACAAATAAACTACTACTACTACTACTACTACTACTACTAACAAAATTGTAAAAATCCCTCCTTATTTTATTCAATAATGTCAATACTCCCTGTAGGTAACTGAAAAATTGAGACAAGAACGAGTGGCTGGACTGTAGTGCTTATTAATTAATGTTAATTAATTAATTATATTAATGTTATGAACGATATGCAAGTGAAAATGGATGAGTTGAGAAATGTGATACAGGAGTATGTATGTATGTCACATTGTATTCACACTTATTATGGCCATATGTTAAAGTCTTAAGGTCAATGAGTTACTAAGGTGGTAATGAAAGCGATATGCTAATGGACATACTTACGAAATGTAGTAACAGGCTCGTTCGTTCGTATTGAATCATGTTCATATTTATATGAATTGGATTTACTACGAGAATTGTCTCAATAACTATACCTACTAGTAGCAAGCACTGTTAACATCAACAACTTAACTGTGTAGAGCTGACACCCAAAATTCGTTGAATCGAAGATTGACCATCCTTGAAAATAGCTTTTCAGGTGCCTACCTTAAATGAACAATAATGAATATTGACTACTCAATCGTCCAGACTTATTAATAGACACAGCCAACTGTAGAATTCGATTTTAATGCCTAACTAAAACTTTTTAATACTGACCAATATCATTCGAGAATTGATAACCCTTAAAAATTATTTTCCACACCCCATACATAAACAATGAATGGTGGAAACCATAATAGACTATTCTAGTTTCATTTACAAATATGATCCAGAGCCCATACGTAAACCAAACTGACCAACCTGATTCGAAGATTGAACACTGGAAAATAACGTTCAAAGGCCATCGTGTTACGTATTTGTACCATCTGCACAAGCAGTACCTAATTCTCGTGGGTCCAATAATTTAAACACTCGGTAACCACTTTAATAACTTACTGATAAACCATGAATAAACTTAAGTACTAATTAACATGTACAACGAAACATTATTTATGACTTTAGAGTATTTTCTTGTATATTTCGATTTTTACTATTGACGATTATGTCGGTACGCGACATAATACTCAAGGTCCGCCGCTGGCAATTGCTTATATATTGCTGACCTTCAGTTCTCGATATTTATGCAATCTACTAGTAACGCCTCGGCGCTGGTAGAACCGTTCCCGCTGGTAAATTCTCCATATACGCATATCGATATATGCACTTGCAATTATGAAGGGCTTCGCATTTGCGGCACCAAGCTTGCACATCTTGACGGCTGTTCACCCAATACAATCTCTCCCGTATCTTAGTAAGAGTCTTACTAACGCCAAAATGTCCACCATACGACACTTGGGGATCACTAATCGCATGAAAACTTGCTTACCATCTGGACTTTCCAATGCTCTCTTCAACTGCTCATCTTCAATTTTAAGCGAGTCCTATTATTCCCGTAAAACCTTCCGTCCTACACCCTTGGCTGAAACATCCCTCCACAGTATCTTCAAATTCTTTGAGACTTTCTCCAAACTTTTCTGTGCGTGACTTAAGTTGAGCTTGATATACTTGGGCAAGATGTTGATCGCCATATTTCAATTCGGCTTCAAAAATCACAGTGTTGTGCCACTTGAGTTATTTGAAGGGACCTCGTAACTATAGAATCAATGCCGTTGCTTTCTTTTCGTCCTTTTTTAGCGTTTGAACGTGCCTCAAATTGTCTCTTCTGTGTAGATCAAGAGCTGTGACCATCGTAAAAATGTGGTTGGAGTCGCGTTCCAGATGTCACGATAAACTGTCTCCTTTCTCCCTCAACTGTTGTTTAAGTCGAGCTATTCCCATTCAACCTTATCGATTTCTCCTTTATCTTCACTCACTTTAATTCTGAACTCATTGACTGCTCCTTCAACTTTAACTTCAACTCGTACATGATCTTTTCACTGACCGAAAGAATGACTTCTTGTCGCTGTTCAATTTATTTTCAATGTTCGTTTAGAATGCTCTCTAATTAAATTTTTCCTTCTTTCTTGTTCTACTCCTGACTTCTTTTTAGTTACTCTTCTTTTTCTTCTTGACGTATTCTTTCCGGTCCTCCAACATGTTTCATAATTCCGCTTTTTCTGCTTGATGTCTGTTTCCTTACTCTTCTTTTTCTTCTTGATATATTCTTTCCTGGTCTTCTTTTTCTTATTGACACCTTAATTCTTGATCTCTTCTTGACGTATCATTTCCGGGTCTTCTTGTTCTGTTTGACGTCTTCTTTTTGGATCTTCTTTCTGTTTTCTTAATTCGTCTTCCTGAATCTGCAGTTGCTGTAACTACGGTGCAAGCAGCTCTTGTTTGCTTGTTCGCCATGCTTCTTGTTGTTGGCATTGACACACGATGACTAAAATTAAAACAAAAGTTCTGGAAATAAATTGTTCTCGAAACCGCACTGAATTGTCTTATTTTAAGTTTATGTCAATTCCCCGCTGGAAGAACTTATCTGCCTCTGGCAATGGCTTACCTATGTATTGGCGACCATCGATTCTTGACATTTCTGCAACCTTCTAACAACGTGTCGGCGCTTGTAGAACCGTTCCCGCTGATAAATTTTCGATACACTTGCGATCTGCGTGCGTAACGCGGCTTATAAAATGGCTTAGCATTAATTACAAAAAACATAAAACCTATCGTTAATACGTAATTGAAACTTTTTGCAGCGCTGGCAAACCCGATTCGAGGAACGAATACCCCTGAGAATAATTTTCAGTTTAGTTACATTTGATTTCATAATAAATTTTAGTGTTTATTGTTCATTTACGGGTTCTGAAACTGATTTTCAAGGATGGTCAATTCTCGGTTTCTCGTTTGATCACAGCTGGTTTCTAAAATCCTGTATACGTCATTCTGTTTTTCCGAGTTTCATTCAAGTTAAAATTCCAAATTGTTCGAATATTTCAAATAAGGTTGCTTTATTTGCAAAACAAAAATGGCTGGATTTAGAAATCAATTATATGCATAGTAAACGGAGTATGCTTGAAATACAAGCATACGATCTTTACAAGAAGCTTACTTTTAAGTTAAATAATTTAGAATATGAACAATGGTGCGAATTTCAGAGGAACATGTTTTTATCAATCAACACGAAATTTATTAAAAAAATGTCCTCACAAAAAAAATTACCCTACCGTACCTAGATTGTATTGCCTACCAAAAATTCATAAGACAGGGAAGTCGGTGCGTCCAATAGTATCGTCTATTGGATCCCCGACTTACCACTTATCAAAATGGTTGACTAAGGAATTTGAAAGTTTGCCCATTGCACAGCCTAGTTTTTCAGTTAAAAATTCGATTGATTTCATTGATTAGGTCAAGAATATTCAATTGCAAGACGGTGATATTTTGATTTCCTTTGATGTTTGACCTTGAACTATTTTGGGGATTTACTCGAATTAAACAACTATAGAAAAGAAGTAAGAGAAGAATATATAAGCCTTACAAAACTTTGTATGAAACAAAATTGCTTCCGTTTCTATGACAGGTTCTATGAACAACATGAAGGAACCGCAATGGGTACCTGTTTATCGCCTTTCATTTACTGATGTCTTCATGAGTCGATTTGAAACTGAAGCAAAATAAGAATTCGAGTATTTTCCTAGGATTTGGCTGAGGTATGTGGATGACATTTTTGCCGTGTTTGACACTAAGATTGCGGATGTAGAAAACTTCATTTCCAAATTTAATAGTCGTTTCACTTCTGTAAAGTTTACATATGAACTAGGAAATAATGGAAAACTTCCATTTTTAGATGTATTAGTAATTAAAAATAGTGACAATAGGTTAGAATTTGATATATATAGAAAAGATACCAGTACGATCAGACATATCCCTAATGATTCTCACCACTGCTATCAACATAAAATGGCAACTTTTAATATTCTTGTCCATCGTTTACTAAGTTTCCCTCTCAGTAATGAGAGGTTTGAAAAAGAAAAAGTATTAATTAAAGATATAGCTGTGAGTAATGGTTATCCTAGAGATATAGTTGAAAAACTAATTAGGAAGCGTAAATTTAAGGACACACTTCGTAATGCTACGACCTTTTAAAAGGATATAGAGACTCCAAAATATGTATCCATCGCGTACGAACCCCGGTTTACTCGTGGTTTGAGTAAGATCATCAAAAACGTGGGTATAACAGCGATTCATTCGTCGAGTAATAAATTACAACAACTTTTAGACAATCCAAAGGATAAAATTGTTCCAAATGAGACATCTGGGATTTACGAAATTAGTTGTAATGATTGTGTACGAAAATATGTTGGACAAACGAGACGATCAAATAACACCAGATTTAAAGAGCATATGGCTCATCTAAAATATGGAAGAACAGATAAGTCTAGTGTTGCACAACATGCTTTTGACAACAATCATAGAATAGATATTAGTAATTTAAGATTAGTTAGAAATGTGACCAATAATAGACAGTCGGATGCATTTGAGAGCATATAAATTGTAAAATGTAAAAGTAGTATGAATAGCTACAAGGGACCTATACCGTATAGCCCGCTTTACGCGTTGCTAGCAACTAATCATTGAAGCGGGACTAATGATTTCACCATAAATAGTATAAAACTACTCCGAGTGTTATAATTACTTCAAAGGTTCCAGCCCTATCCAGTACAGCTGTAAATGAGGCTAGACAATTTTTTAAGCGTTTCTAACTTTGTCTATCTATCATGATCGAAATGTATTTTGAATGTCTGATTAAGTATCGTATATCAAAAATCTCAAATGTACCCTCTGTCAGTATTGCAGAAATTCTGAATATAGTATTAGAACCAATTGCATTGTCCTGCATTCTAAAATATACTGTAGTCTTGTGAGTCGTTTCCGTTATTCCTTATTACCAGAGGTCTACGTACGTTGCTATATAGTACCTTTATTCCACTGCATTTTATCTATTATTTATTTTTTATCTAATTATTGGTAATATTCACTGTTTCGCATAACCCGGTAATTATTTTCTTCGTTTATTTTTTAAACAGAGGGTTGTGATGCATCGTTAATGATGAATTGTTGTGATCACTTCTTGGTCAATCGAAAGAGCTATTAAATTTTATTTTTTTTAATTTCACTATGTACGAATTTTTTAAAATTACAGTTTACGTTTTCCTTAAAATTTATCACATGTTGTTTGTCTTTGGTTTTTTGTGCCCATTCTTGGCTCCCAGCTTTACATATTGCCAGAAAGCGGTCAACAGACAACACACCTATATGTCACAGTTCCAACTTATAAACTAAAAAGTATAAGCTACTTTCTGAAAAGTATAAGTTACTTACTGTTGCATTTTCAAAGGTTGGGGTAGCCTTCCACCTCCTGCGACGTTGATCTTTATGTGCGCGACGCCCTGCTCTCTGAACTCCTGCAAATAATCCAGAATTTGTAGAGTCGTAATGGTAAATCAATTTCACCAAGCCTAATAAAATCGCTCTAGTTTCATCGCGCAAATACTACAAGGCTGAAGTGATAATAATAGAGTAATCAGGTTACGAATAAATTAATTAATTAATAGTCGTAACACTCGCTTGAAACTCGAGCTCACAATTTTCAGTATTTCGTAAACGGGGGTACTACTCGAAATAAACAAATTTTGTGGACGGCGCGGCGGTCAAGGCGGTATTTTTTTATCTGGTAAAATTTCGTAAGTAACTGTAAGTTGATTGTAAAGAAAACATTCATCTACGTAAATAAATATTTTTAACATAAATAACTGAATTGAGCATTTACTGTCACACAAATTGGATTCTTGATATTTTCCCTTTAGAACGAAATATTTAGGCGTAATTTTGCCAGTAAAAGCGACGTTAAACGGTAATCTTTATTGCTTAGAAAACCTCCTTTATTGTTCAGAAAAGTATGTTTTAACACACTATTATTAGAACCCGTAGACAGAGAGACGACAAAGCAACCGTTTAGATCGCATATTATATCCTAACGAGCACAATAATATTCTCATGGACGAATTATTCCGGACGCTTCACTTTTAGCTTTCCAACACACCTATTAATCGTATATTTGATATTCACGCAACGCTGCGTTCAAAAAATATTGAACATACGTGTGATTCCACAGAAGCTGCAAATAACAACAATAAAAATGGTTGCCAACATGGTCAGAGTAGCCTGGAATGCCAATAAGCTAATAAAACGAGCTCATGAACTAGAAGCGTTCATATGTAACGATAAAATCGATATAGTCTTCATCTCCGAGACCCACATGATCAGAACAAATTATTGCAAAATACGAGGTTACAATGTTTATCGCACTGCTCGACCAGGCCATCCCGGAAAGGGCGGAACATCGCTGATAATCTAAGAAAACTTAAGAACACTACGAAGATGCCAAATACGAAACTGCAGAAATCCAAGCGACAACAGTGAGAATCCAAATGAAATCCTACGACATCATAATTGCCGCAATATATTGCCCAGCAGAAAAAGCGCAAAAAAGGAGAACTACAGTCACTTCCGTCATTAGGAGATCGCTTCATTATTCAGCAATTATACTCTCCTTGAGTGAACATGCAATAACCAAACAGCAACCCGCATATTTCACTAACAGGAAAACTGATTGGTACGGATTTCGAGCAGAGATTGAGAAGAGAATTGAGCTAGTTTACCCTTGAAAAAGAAAGAACAGTTAGAACATGCATTTGAAAACGTATGGTTGACTGGCAGCAATCTGCGTGGAACAACACCCCCAAACTGAAGCCGAAAACACCAGGTTGGGACTAAATCAAAGAAATTCGAGACTTGGTTAACAAAAAAGGGAAAGTCCGAAAATGTCAACGAACTCGTCCGCCAGGCGACAAACGAACAAAATAACTGTTTTTTAGCTCACCCTAGCTAAAAAACAGTTATACCTATACTAGTATAACTATACTAGTATACTATAGTATAGCTATAGTTATTATAGCTATACTTTTACCAAATAACAAATTTGTAAATTGCGTTACAAAAGTAATTAACAAATTTAGAAAACCCGATTTTTAACGGGTTTTTCCCTTTTCTCTATATAACTTATGATACATCAATCAAAATAATACCTACAACTATTATTAATACCTACAACTATCTAATTTATCTTTTTCCGATTCGAGCTCAATTATTTTTTTATTGGCGAAAACCGTTTTTTTAGGACAAGTTCGCCATTAAAAATTTGGAGGAAAAAAACGCAATCTTACTTAGATTTTCTTTTTCCACATGTCTATATTTTTTTATCCTGAACAATGTTTGGAAAATTTATATTAATTAGGTTTTCGTAGATTGATTGGACTATCTCTTTTTTTAAGAAAATCTAGCACTGCGTCGCATGTAGTTATTCATTCAGATTGTTTCTCAAATGCTGATGACGAATAACACGGTGTACAGAGAGTCTTATGTTTGAAACTGCTTGTTTCAAATTTTCAAATACGCTATGAAACCCTCATTGCTGGAGCATCATCAAGCAGCTGACAAAATATTTCGAAAATTTGTCTTATTTCAAAAAGTCTTATCCAGTTCATATTATTCATCTTTGTACTAAATTTGTATTCTCTGATGATATATGATGTTGTCTTGCGATAAAGTGATGTCGCTTACTTTTTGCGGTTACGCTTACTTTTGCGGTTATGTTTTGTGCATTCCTCTACGAATTCTGTTTTGCTTTTTTTCTGTACATTATTGTAAGAAAATGGATCCAGGATTTTCTAAAGGAAGTGCAGAATATACGCCTAAAGTTGATTTTAGCATGGTGAACGAGTTTTACAACAAAGTCAATTGTAACGTCAGCTTTCAAAAAGCAGGGAACCAACTTTGGAATATAGTACTCTGGCGGCCATTTGAAAGTGCACGACTCTTATATCAGATTTCATTATATTTGATCTTTGTAAAACTGATCTCTGATTTGATCTCTGTATAACGCGAGGTCTGTATAAAATTAATATTTCGTCCAGGCGCCATTTGAGTCTATTTCACCTTGAAATCAACGTCTCATTGACGAAACAAGTGTCCTCGTGTAATCTACGTTGATATTGTCCCAAGCATTTTCAATTGCTCCCCACAATTCTTCGGCATTTGCTGGGCGGAAATATCTATTACCAGGTCTATTATAAATATTCTTAACAATCATCAACCATGCATTTTCAATTGGGTTTAGGTCGGGCGACTTTGAGGGCCAAGGTAGCACGTTTATGTTGTGTTCAATAATCCAGTTAGTTACAATTCTTGATGTATGTATTGAGCAATTATCTTGCTGGAAAATAAAATTCTGAGGATACAACATAGTGACAGACGGCAGCATGAGATTGTCCAATATGCGTATGTAACTCTGTCCGCTAAGGCGCTCTCCTATCCTCCAGCAGACACCGGGACCTAGGGAACTTATCCATGCCCAAACATTGATGGAAAAACGTCCACTCCGGTTGGTCGGTTTAATATACCTCTCTTCATACCTCGAATTCTGAGGCCGTTAGACGCGGATGGAACCATCATGACATGACTGAAAGACCTTTTCGGCGGAAAATATGACATTATTCCAAAAGTCGTCGGGCCTACCGATAAACTGGTTCGCAAAATTAAGACCTTGTTCTTTATCCCTTCAAAAATACCTTCTTTGATGCCGCATAATTTCGTAACTCTGAACCCTTCACCCTCCACCTTGCAGACCTCACAGATCCAGGAAACTCCGTTTCGAAACAGGCCGTCACTGCTGTTTCAAAGGGATTCATTCTAAGATGGTCTAGGAAGAGGTTGTCTTGAAAAAGATCACATTACAATATCAAAAAAAATCGTGCACTTTCAAATGGCCGCCAGCGTACTAATACAGCATTATTCTCTCATTATCAAGATCGTAGGCTCTGTGACCTCACGTATAAAAGTGCGCTTTGTTTCCACACTTTTGAAAAAAAAATCGATAGAAATTGTGCTAAAAAAATACAAAAATACGGCGAGATTTTTTCATAAAACACTATCACATAAAGCAATAAAAAAATCAGTGAAAAGGCTCAATGGGCCTTTTATGTAATGTAATGTTTTAGTGACTTTTATTAAAATTTGTCCGCAAGACTATGTGCAGAAAATTTAAATTAAAATTAGTTTATTTTGCTCCACAACTTTAAAATGAAGCGAAATGTCCACAATTTATAAGAGCACAATATGTTTGGTACGAGAGCAACGGTTTCAGTTAGCCTACTAATAATAATTAGGAGCGTAGTGACAAAAATATTTCGTGGGTAAAAGGGTCTATGTACACAAAAAACAATAATCCAGTATATCTCACTCGATAATTTTAGACTGAAATATTGAAAATTATCTAATCAATTTGAAGTTGATGTTGTACTTTGTTCGGGAGTTAAGTAAGAAAAACTGTAAAATAATTGACTTATATAAACGTAATAAATAACTTAAACTTGAATCTTATTAACGGTACAATTTAGGGCATTTTTCTATATGAAACAGCCCTCTTGTTTTGACGAGTTCTATGGATTCTTAAAGTGATGCTAGTTAAAACTGAATCACCCTGTATACTGAATTGAACAATAAATTCGAAACGATTAAATAATATTTAGGGTCGAATATGTTTCGTGGTCATTATTTATGTTTAACTACTTACCTGGGGATCGTAATATCTGGTGGTGTCTGTGAGGTCGATAATTGTTTTGAGCTGTGGTTGCTTCTGAAGGAGTGTGGTCGGTGTTAACCTACAAATAAAAGAGGACGCATATTATGTCCAGTTATGAGAACAAGATGTAACTAGAAATTCAACAACGCTGTCCCGATAAATTGATAAATTAGATTTGTACTGCGAACGTTTGCCTACTTGCTACTTGCTGTTGATTGTTTTGATTTTATTGGAACTGGACCGGTGCAGGCCGCAATGTGAAATTTGTTATACCCGCTGCGCGCTAGCCATAGGAGCAACAACACACGTCCAGCATTTAATGAGCGGCGAAATATCATTCTGCTGTTCTTTGATGCCTCCAATTATTCATCATGTGAGAAACATCGGCGAGATTTGTTACGTTCAAATTGCCTATAATAACATCCGATTAAAAACAAATTGTATGCGTGTTTTATTTCATTAGTTGATAATCGCTGTAATATATTAAGTGGTTTGTTGACATTTACAACAATATACCCGAAATTTAAAAAAACAATACTTGCTGGATGTAAAATAAATCAATCACTAAGGTTGGTATATTATATTCTTCAATTACGTATAATATTTATGTCTTTAGCCGTACCCTTTACGAATAAAATTTTGTTGTCAACTTGTCTTTTGACAACAATACATATGCAAAAAAATCGGCTTTTATTTATTTATTGGGTTATATTTTCAGATTATTGTTACATATTTTTAGCGTTACATCTGATATTTATTATATTTTCCTAATTTTTTTAAAATTATCGTAGAAAGAAATGTGTTATACATTGATAATTGTAAACATGGCCATTTCCAATAATAGTAATTTAGGGTATTCGAAAGTATTTGAATATCGAGTCCACTCGCCTCCTTAGTCCAATTAGTGCGGGCGCTAGCTCATGTGACGTGTGCACTTATATGTCCCCGAAGTTTTTGTGCGGGGATTTATTAAACACCTATAGGAGCTTAAAAAAACGTTGGTCACATGGGTCAGATCATGGTCGTTTAGTCGCCATATTTAAAAATGGCCGCCATATTGCTACATTTTTGTTTGACTATATCTCCGTACACAGTGATCCGATTTTTAATTTTGAAAGCTCATTTTATTGCTTTTCTAAAGACAAACAAATTTTGTAATTACACTTTTTTTGTAAAATTACGTAGTTTTAGAAATATACCGTAATTTTTAAAAATTGGACCATGGCGCATTTTCAAGCGAAAGTAAAAATTTGATTCAAAAAGATAAAAGAATATTTATTCAAATGCGAAAATGTATTTGCTAATTAGGTGCAAAAAGTATACTTTTTCAAATGCAAAACATGTAGTTGCTAAGTAGGTGCATCCAAACCAATAACATAGTAACAACACCTTGACCCAACACCAACAAATGAAACTAAATATTGACTTATGTATGAGGGTTCTTGCATTGGTCCAAAACACTACTTTTACATTTACAAAAGTCACAACACATTATTTCCAATCTTCTACAGGGACATACCATTTCTCTGAAGCACGTCTGGCAATTGCATGGCTTAGGAAAATCTTCAGGGTCCCTTGGATCATCTGTCACTTGTGAAATTAACATACCGTCTTTTTCTATATAACCATAGTCTAACGGATTGAGTTTTTCACACGGTTACAGAGCATGAATCCATTTGTAGCATTGCAAATAGCTCCCTTTTATGTGAAGACGGATTGATCTTGAAGTAGGGACTAAATCTTGAAAGTTTCGTATTTTTTTATGATGAAACTGATGGAAACGCAATTCATCCATTGTATTTAAGTTCGAGCCATGTGCACGTACCAAAAATTTTTCTGCCTTTTTTTCCGTGGCTTCATTCAGTGGCTCTTTGCCAAATTCCAAAAAGGGGCCTTCGGCATACGATTCTGCTACTTTTAAAGCTGCCAACTTCGTACTGACTTTGCTTGTAGTGTCGCAGCCGGTTAAGGAATGAATACCAGGTAAAGCTGTTAAAACAGTAAGTGGTACTCTGCCATCAAATGAGTGAAGTGGAATGTACCGCGATGTTTTTCCAACACCAAAGGCAACGTAAAGCTCTTTAAGTCCTATACTTTTCAACTTCTGCTGGTAGTGATAGAGCGCACTAATAAAAACATCAGTATCACTTGAACAAATAACCACATTGCTTGTTTTTGACGTTAGTGTAATGTGAGAAATATGGGTTAAAATTCTGTCATCTGCTTGTCCATGATCAGATTCCAATGCATGTTCTTCTCCAACTATGCCATTCTTTATGGCTAAACATCTTGGCTGACCGTCTTTAAAACCAATAACATAGTAACAACACCTTGACCCAACACCAACAAATGAAACTAAATATTGACTTATGTATGAGGGTTCTTGCATTGGTCCAAAACACTACTTTTACATTTACAAAAGTCACAACACATTATTTCCAATCTTCTACAGGGACATACCATTTCTCTGAAGCACGTCTGGCAATTGCATGTCTTAGGAAAATCTTCAGGGTCCCTTGGATCATCTGTCACTTGTGAAATTAACATACCGTCTTTTTCTATATAACCATAGTCTAACGGATTGAGTTTTTCACACGGTTCCAGAGCATGAATCCATTTGTAGCATTGCAAATAGCTCCGTTTTATGTGAAGACGGATTGATCTTGAAGTAGGGACTAAATCTTGAAAGTTTCGTATTTTTTTATGATGAAACTGATGGAAACGCAATTCATCCATTGTATTTAAGTTCGAGCCATGTGCACGTACCAAAAATTTTTCTGCCTTTTTTTCCGTGGCTTCATTCAGTGGCTCTTTGCCAAATTCCAAAAAGGGGCCTTCGGCATACGATTCTGCTACTTTTAAAGCTGCCAACTTCGTACTGACTTTGCTTGTAGTGTCGCAGCCGGTTAAGGAATGAATACCAGGTAAAGCTGTTAAAACAGTAAGTGGTACTCTGCCATCAAATGAGTGAAGTGGAATGTACCGCGATGTTTTTCCAACACCAAAGGCAACGTAAAGCTCTTTAAGTCCTATACTTTTCAACTTCTGCTGGTAGTGATAGAGCGCACTAATAAAAACATCAGTATCACTTGAACAAATAACCACATTGCTTGTTTTTGACGTTAGTGTAATGTGAGAAATATGGGTTAAAATTCTGTCATCTGCTTGTCCATGATCAGATTCCAATGCATGTTCTTCTCCAACTATGCCATTCTTTATGGCTAAACATCTTGGCTGACCGTCTTTAACTACACCATCAAGATAAATGAGAACAGATGTAGTGACAGAATCTCTTTTCCGGGATAGCCAATCAACAAAGTATGATTGCAATAGTTCTTTGTTTTTACCAGAGGCCCAATAAGCGTCAATATCCACAGGGAGAAATGTATTGTCATTTGGGGCTCCATATTCCACAGGTTGTTTCCGTGATCGCTTGGACCTCTCAAACCCTTTCACACTTTTTTCTTTGTAAACGTCGAATACAATATCTATGCCCTCACTTTTATGAGAAGCTTGGGAAATAGCATTCTTACAAACTCTTCATATGTCTTCAGTTTTAAAGATTTAGCTGGTACCTTTCTTGCAAATGCCATGAAATCTATTACTATTGCTTTACCCGCAGATTGAGGCATATCGGAATTTGGCGGTATTTGTAACTTTTTTTCTAGCTCGTGAACCAGCTGCGATTTGTCGGGTTTTGTCAGAAATCCATTTCTCGTCAAAAACAAAGATGTACAAGTTAATTCATGAGACAAAAGATAATGTATATCATATCCTCGACAACGTGCAATATCTATTAAACGTAGAGCATGGGCAGTTTCATTCTCCACATTCACTTCCAAAGGATTTATTATTTTTGATTTTTTTTCAATCTTTTGATAGGCTGCATTAAACTGACAGACTTATTTTCAAATCTTTCAGTCAGGAACTGAGTATGAGCTTTTACATACAAACTTTTGCATACAAATAGGAGAATGCAGTCTAAAAGATCAGTGGCTATTCCTCGATCCATTTTTTGTTTAGTAATGATATTATAAAGCTCCGGTCATAATTCTTCTAACTCCTACCTCATCAGCAGTAGTAATGTTGTTCGAAAACTCGTGATGTAAAGCGTATTCATCTTCGTAGACAAGACCACACAAATCACGCAGAACTTGTGCTATTTGAACTTTCCCATGTTTGATCAGATCATGAAGCACCACAGCTTCCTTTCTTCTTGTTAATCCGATGATTCCTCCTTGCCCTTCAGCTGGTTTGTTATATTTTTGTTCCAGTGCTTGATCCATAGCCACACAACTGAACTTTCGTTAAGTGTTTTTTACAACAAAATGTCCAGCATTGAACTCCGAATAAACGGCAGGAAAGTCCAATGGAAGACGCAAACAGTCTTCTGAGAACACACTTGCCCACCGAGGCATTGCCACTGTTAAGTTAAAGGCTATACTATTAACCAATAATATTATTCGCATGTACATTTTCTAAATTCCGGGAAGTCGATATATTAAAAAAAATTTATATATCTCAATAATTATTGGATTTACAAAAAAATTTTCAAATACGAGATTGACTTGCCGTTAATAGAGGAATAAGATGAGCCTAAAAAATTAAAAATCGGAGCACTGTGTACGGAGATATAGTCAAACAAAAATGAAGCAATTTGGCGGCCATTTTTAAATATGACGACCAAACGACCATGACCTGGACCATGTGACCATTCTTTTTTAATGCTCCTATAGGTGTTTAATAAAGCCCCGCTCAAAAAATGAGGGGACATATAACTGCACACGTGACATTGGCCAGCTCCTAGACTAAATATCCGGCACTTCTTCTTTGCCATTCGTACTGTGACCATGCTCTGTTGTTTTTCTATATGGCAGTACTGGCAGTCTATCTTACATGTGCTTTTGGATAGAGCATCTACATTTTTATGTATTTTTCAGTTCGATGTTTGATTACGAATTCATATTGTTGCAATATTTCTACACAATCAGCCAGTTGGCCTTCCTGGGGTTTCATCTGCGGTAGCCATTTCAATGCTGCATGGTCGGTTCTAATCTTGAAATGTTGTCCATAGAGGTACTTACGGAAATTATCTACGGACAGGCCCATATTTCCCAATATGCTGAGAAGACTGCAGACTAGGGCGGCAGATTTTAAGGGGCGGCAAAATTATATTTCTATAATGCACGACACACTAAGAAACAGAAAAAAGAAAATTTTATTTTATTTTAAATTAAATGGTACAAGTGAAAGTACGTAGTAAAGTAGGATAATGTCATACCCGGGACCAGCCAGAAAGCCACGCGCAATCAGTTAAACGGAAATTGAAAGCGAAGTAAATTGACAGCTCTTTACGCTGAGGGGCGTATTATCTGTCATTGGGTTTTTCAGTAGATCAAATAGTCTTCGAAAAAGTTGGAAATAAATAGGAAGTTGAATTTTCGTAAATAGTTTTGTTGTCTCTCTTCGAGACATTTAAATTTGCCTGGGGGTAAAAATAAAAAACCCCTGGAAATGCAGGTCCGAAAAGGTAACAAAAATAGGGAATAAAGGAAAATAGAATGACTGATTTTGTCATTTAAATTGAGTTAAAAATGTTTTTCTATTTATTGATTTCCAGTAATGCAATAAAATTTGTGAATTTTCTAGAATTTGGAAAGAAAAATTACTAAAAAACAAATAAACATACAGAAAGGGTAAATTGATCAAGTTAAAATAGTTTAAAAGAGCTTAAAGAGTTTAAAATTATGGTTAAAAATGAAAAAAATATTACATTGGTTGATTGAATATGGGTAGATTTTGATATATTAATTCATATTCATTTGATATATTCATTCAGTTTTAATTCGTAGAAATTCTGTGAAATGTTTACGATGTAGTTCGCTATTGGTTCGCTATGTCGGGGCAAAGATTGTGTAAGTTTCTGATGTATATATTTGTGTAAGGAGATCTATTTGATGTTTGTGTAAGGAGATGTATCTATTGCAGTCCGTCATGAGGCGTAGGTATTTTAATACCTATAATTTTCTTATGTTCACCAGACTAGCGCCGCGTACGTAAGGGCCGGCCGCAGTATGCAAAACAATAAACCAATAGATTTCAAAAAACCTGCTTCGCAAATTTATTCAAAAACGTCATTTTTGACATTACAGTATTGATTTTACTCTCAATAAACAATTTGTTCGCTAATGATCGTATATTTTTTAAGCAATTTAATTTGTAATAAATCATCAGGGTGGAGGAGAGGAAACGGGGCGGCACGTATACGTTTGCTTTGGTGGGTAAAATTAATTAATCCGGACCTGCCTTCGGATATAACTATGGCCAGCAGTTACTTCCTTGTTATACAAGAGTTTCTTTCAGGTTTCGACAGTACGTTGTCGAAGTTCTCAATTACCAGTCCTCTAGAAGCGATGCGGATTCCCGCAAGTAGCGGGTGACGTGCCTCGCTAGCCAGGACATAGCGAGTATGGTGATGTTATCTACGTAGACAGCCATGGTGGTGCTGTTGGTCTTTGACACATCTGCGGTGTATATGATTGACAGCTCTCCTTCTACTTTGGCTAAGATGGTCTAGTATTTAGGTACGTGTCCATCATATTGATGGCCAAATTCGTCGTGACATACTTTGTTTGTGCTTTCTAGGAATATTGTCCTGGTGACCTGTCTTTGGTTGAAACCCTCGGTGACGTACTCCACGAGCCACAGCACTTGACGTATGAACGCGAACTACTGCTCGTCTGGGATGACTTCTAACTCTTCGGATTTTTCGTTGTCCTGTCCAGGATGACCTTTTCGACCACTTTGCTCATGGCTGGCAGCAGACTGATTGGTCTGTAGTTTTGGAGGTGTCCTTTTCTAACTTGGTGATGAAAACTACGTCTGCTTCTTCCATCTGGAAAGGAAATCCCTGACCCTCAGGATAGCGTTTATGATGGCCACTTCTTTCTGTGGAGGCTTCCTGAGGGTTCTGTTTCATATCCCGTCTTGGCCAGGCGCCTTCCGTGCGTCGACATGAGCCAGGATTCCGATAATCTCTTATGGATGTACTGGACGGATCTGGTCCTCATCTGACTGTCTTCGTAGCTGTCGGGCACTTCGGCTTAGTCATCTCATCCAGGTGCCCCTCGTCCTTGTCTAGCGGGTCGAACTCTCTACACTGCAACTCGAGATTGTCGGCCAAAGCTTTCGCCTTCTCTTGTCAAGTGTAGACGAGTCCTCTCTCACCATGGATTGGAGGAATCAGTTTCGTGGTGGTCGTAAGGGCTCGATGAACTTTCCAAAGACTCTTGTCCTGTGGACTCCAACTGGATTGGCCATCTGTCTCGGTACTCCTGGGGCACTCCTCTCCGGTTGAGCTGATTAACCGCGTGCTTGTTCGCTGGATCGTGCGTCTATGATCTCCTGCGGTCCCTGATGGTCTCCTGCGCGTCCCTGATCTCATCGGAAATCTCTCAAGTAGCGTCCGCTTCCCTCTTGATTAGGGTTATAGACATTTGCAGATGGCTTTGGAAATGCAGCCAGTCCGTCCTTTACTTGGTGAACCATTCGTCGTTGTCCACCTGTGCTATTTCGAACGGATCGTATAACGAAAACAGGATAGGCTCATGGTCTGAATATCCCTCTCTGAGGTTTTCAAAGTAGAACTTCATAGGCACATTGCAGGAGTACCGTATCCAGCACGTCTTGTCTTCGTCCGTGGTCAAGGAAATAAATGGGCTCTGAAGGTCCTAGCGCTAGGATGTTGCGGTGCTCCAGGTGTCTGCAGTTCACGTCCTTTCTGGCTATTGACAGTGTCCATCTACTTGGCGTTCAGGCCCCCGATGACTATTCTTTGGGCCCTGTTCGTAAGTAGGGCTTCCAAGTTGAATACTCAGGGCTTCCTCCGAGTATTCAACTTGTTGGGAGAATGTCCTGATGAATGTTTCTGATAGTGGTGGGCCCATGGCGCCTGGTGTTTATAATAACGGCGAACAAACTTTCATGACTTAAGTATAACATAAATAGAATAAAGGAGTCTTAGAAGTTTCAATTAACCAGACTTAAAAATAACGCTATATTAAATCGGCCACATAGTAACGTATGTAATAATTGTGTTCATTTCCTGTACGCATTGTAAAAATGCAGCGCACATTTAAAGTGGCAAGGTAAAATTAAAATATGCGATGTGGAATTCCTGAGTCGGCTCGGGTATTTTATGTCCCTATCAAGCCTCTCAAATGCCATTTAGTAGTAATTTAATAACTTGTTGGCTTGATTAAAAGCAATTACGCCGATATCAGTATGTAAACTTTAAATTAAATACGAATTAATTTATGGCCGTTAAACCTCGTACCGGGAGAATTAATCACGGGTTGATATATTAAATGCGAATTTTTGTCAGCAGTATCATTAAATGGTAATTAATGTCGTAAATCTGGAAATTATTGCATATGGGCAAAAGATGCGGGAACAAATAGATGATCCTTGACATTTAATATATCACTTAGTTAAACGGGTAACGCCAGCTAGATGCAATGTATACATAAAAAAAATATTTTTCGCAAACATTTATAAATATGTAGGATTTTCAATATATTGCGGGGATTGATTTGTAATAAAATAATACGATTATTGCAATGACAAGACAAAATACAATAATGCATACAGATCTATATACGCTATGAACTTACCAATCTTCTTCATTTTGTAATCTAGAGGTGCACACTTCCTGTAACAAAGATCATGATTTTTAATCAAATATAACATAATTTTCAATATATATATATATATATATATATATATATATATATATATATATATATATATATATATATATATATATATATATATATATATATATATATATATATATATATATATATATATATATATATATATATATATATATATATATATATATATATATATATATATATATATATATATATATATCTATATACTATACTATCTATATACTATATATCTATATACTATACTATCTATATACATATATATCTATATACTATACTATCTATATACTATATATCTATATACTATACTATCTATATACATATATATATATATATATATATATATATATATATATATATATATATATATATATATATATATAAAATCATCAAATATCTAAAGCTTAAATCTTTCTTGAATATAGAGTAATACACTTTTTTAAACATTGCTAATTTTGGTTTATTTTTATCTCTTATTATACTGATACTACAATTTATTGTACTGATTGGTTCCCTAGAAAAAACAAAAATATCTTGTCATTTTCTTGAAAGTAATGCATTCGATAAATAATTAAGCACGAAGTTATGCAAAATTTTATAAATAAATGCCATTGCTACATAGCATATTGTGATACATTAATTCATTGCAAAGCATAGTATTTATTACTCTGTATTTATTAGGTCTGTAAAATTATTCTCATTTCTCAATTTTGGGATTTAATTTAAATCGAACGAGTAGATTATCAATATACAATGGTCCAAATGAATGGTGTTACTGTGATTTTACTTTGAGTTGCTAAGTGAAAAGACACCCTTGAAAAGAAATAGAATTATTTTTATTTTTTTTTATATATATGAAGTCAAAATGTTCTTCAAATGTTAATATATTATCTTTAACCAATCCTAGATACCTAATTGCTTCACCCAGATTATCACAACTAGATGCTAGTAGTGTGTCGTCAGAAAATAAATTAATATACACACAATTTATAAATATATGCAAGTCATTAATATACATGATGAACAGTAAAAGCCCAAGAACACTTCCCTGAGGTACACCGAAAGTATTCTCCATTGTACTGGAAAAATTATCACCAACTTTATTTTTTTTGTTGTCTACCTGTTAAATAACTTTCTATCCAACGTAAGACGGTACCTTGGTAATATATGGTATACAAACCATATATTTTTTATTTTTTTATTTAAATATCCCCGTCTAGTCTCAAGCGCATGATTGATAACTAAATAATATATTATTATTTATAAAATATTCAAGTAGTACTAAATTCTGATGCTAATATAATATTTGAAATTTTAGGAATGTACCGTAATAATTTTTAATTCATTGAGAAGTTTACCACACTGCAATGGAGTATTTACAAAAGTCAAGATACCAAAGATGCCTATTGAATGAAAAATATCTTTAAAATCATTTTTGCATTTAAAATTTCTATGTACACTAAATTGACTATCAAGGTCTTTGACTACCTTACCCAATTCTTTTAACCTCAATAACCCAAAACTGTAATAACCGTATGTGAAGATTACAATTTAAATTCACCCAGTTTTGCTTGCCATTAATACTAGAAACTATCTGACGAACACTTTGAACAAAATACCTGTTGAATTTTTTATATTTACATTGTCTCTAACAATGTAAATATCAACTGTTCAAAATGACCAACTGTCCTATTTCAAAATGAAGACAATTAATTAAGCAAACATCCTTATTACTAACCAGATTACTAAAGTTTTCCACATTTTTGGAACATTTTTCCATTTTCACAATTTTTAATATAATTTTTAAAATAATAATTATTTTTTTAGATTTTAACAAGTTAACCACTGATTTTCTTAAAATGACAAATTCCTCATTCATTCACAATTCTTCACTTTTGAAATGTATCTACTAATAAATAATAAGTTATATATCCACATACAAGTACATATATAAGATAAATAAATTATATACAAAATGTCTCGGTTCCTGTGACAATAATATAATAAGTAATATCATATCAGTACTATTGCTGCTAAATCGACATAATTTATTTGATAAATTCAGTTCGGTGTATTTTTTCTCTTGTGAAATGCGATCTTAATTAAACACCATTTCGGTGGTCCTGAGTGCTGTTCACGATTCCGTAAACACATACCTCGACCATCAGCACTCCCATACTTGCCCAGACTCTCGACATTGTGTCTGTTTGAAACTGAAGAGAATAGAAATATTAATTTAACCTCGTTAACGTTTGGCAGACCCATAAATTAACTTCAATAGGTTGATTTTATGTTTCTCATCCACTTCAGGGATCTATATTATTCTTTTGCAACTTCATTGTTTATATATAGATATATATATATATATATATATATATATATATATATATATATATATATATATATATATATATATATATATATATATATATATATATATATATATATATATATATATATATATATATATATATATATATATATATATATATATATATATATATATATATATATATATATAATTATATATATCCATATATATATATATATATATATATATATATATATATATATATATATATATATATATATATATATATATATATATATATATATATATATATATATATATATATATATATATATATATATATATATATATATATATATATATATATATATATATATATATATATATATATATATATATATATATATATATATATATATATATATATATATATAAACTATCGGACATAAAAAGTGGCGCACCTAGATTTTGTCCCAAATTTGATGTTCAATAACTTTTAAACCAGTCTATCGATTTTGATAATTTTTTTTTGTTTGAAAGGGCGATTCTTGCGGATGACTATTTTGTAATTGGCTTTTCATAAAAAATGTATTTTTTAATATGTACAGCCTTTAAAAACCGATTATGATTTTGACACGAAATTTGAATGTCGCTGTGGAGTGAAATTTTATTTGTATTGAATTCTTAGGTTGGTCACGGTGGTCTTGATATTCAACAAGGAGGCTATGGTAACGGTTAACAATGAAACGTCAAAAGATTCAGTTGAAATTCTCGTGAAAAAAAAATTCAGTTAACGTTCTAAAAGAAAATGCCAGTGCAAATTAGTCCAATACAAGTAGCTAGAGTTGTGGCTTTGGTAGAAGATGGAAGGAATCAAAGATATGCAGCTCGTATTGTTGGTCTACCAGAAACAACTGTCCGAAGAGCGATCCAGCGCTACCGAGAAACGGGCCAATACAGCAGACGTCCAGGTTCGGGTAGTTCCAGGATTATGCAAAATATTGACGATCGATTTATTGGTATGCAAATATCGAGGAATCCCTATCAAACAGCTGTGATCACAAACCGAAATTTAAGAAACGCACGAGGAACAGTTATGTCAGATCGAACAATTTGTCGGAGATTCAGGAGTCTCGGTTTTATCGCAAGAAGACCTGCTATTGGAATGCGATTACTTCGACGACATCGAGTAGCTCGTTTGGATTTTGCTCGAATTCATCTTGTTTGGAATGAGTTGCAATGGTCTCAAGTTTTATTCACTGACGAATCAATTCATGTTGAGATCATTAGACGGGCGTCGGAGGGTTTGGAGAAGGCGTGGGGAAAGATACGAGGATGGTATGTTCAGTGAAAGGGAGAGTTTTGGCGATGGTTCACTAATGGTATGGGGTGGAATTACCAGCGATGCCCTTACATAATTATTTGTGTTTCCACCACGGCAATCTCTAAATGCAGTTAGATACATAGAGATCTTGAATGAACATGTTGTCCCATTTGCACCTTACATTGGCGAAGATAATGCACGACCGCATACAGCAGTGATTATAACACAATTTTTAAACAATGTCGGAATTAATTGTATGCCGTGGCGCGCTAAAAGCCCTGATATGAATCCCATTGAGCATTTATGGGATGAATTGGGACAACGTGTTAGTAGACGCAACCCAGAGGATCTGAATGAATTGAGGATTGCTCTTACAGAAGAATGGGACAATACCCCTTAAATCACTATCACAAATTTGATTGAAAGCATGCCTAGGCGTATGGAAGCTGTTATAGCAGCCAGAGGAAGAAATACTCGTTATTAGTTAGTTTGTTGTTCAGTTATTTTTTAAGTTTATTATTTTAATCATTAATAATTACAGTCGTTTTACTAAAATGTCGAATAATTCTTTGTTTGTTATTTCTTTTTGATGTTGTTTGTACTTGTAAGTAACAATTATTTCAGCTTCCGTAATCGAAAACGCCTAGGCGTATGGAAGCTGTTATAGCAGCCAGAGGAATAAATACTCGTTATTAGTTAGTTTGTTGTTCAGTTATTTTAAGTTTATTATTTTAATCATTAATAATTACAGTCGTTTTACTAAAATGTCGAATAATTCTTTGTTTGTTAGTTCTTTTTGATGTTGTTTGTACTTGTACGTAACAATTATTTCAGCTTCCGTAATCGAAAACGCTAAACATTTCTTAAACGATGAACTTTTTAGACATTTTTAGCTCCACGGCCTCCTTGTTCAATATCAAACTTAATAACACCGTTTCATCTATAATGTCGCATCTTCGTTGCTGAAGGGGTTAGAGAGGTGATTTAAAAGTTATTGAACATCAAATTTGGGACAAAATCTAGGTGCACCACTTTTTATGTCCGTCAGTGTATATAATTTTTCATAAAAATTAGATAAAAATATTGCATATTTATTGCATTTATTTATATATTTTTGGGAGTGTTGTATATTTTGAATACTACACTTAATTATTAAGCTCAACGGATAATAATTGCATGATTTGTTACACTAGTATTACTTTACCTTTTCTCTTGTCTCAGTGCAAGTTCATATGATATGATAATATATGGCAAGCTTGTATGGATCTTAACTCAGATAAAATAAAAATACTACCGTCAGTTGGAGTGCTTATAGGTATATTTAATTAAGAAAAGTGTGTCAATTAATATTTCAGCAACTAAATTATTATTATACAAGTCTATAATTACACACGCATATTAATATTGAGACAGGTACTTTTTTTATAATCATAACGACTTAATTTAACTACCAATTTATATATATATATATATATATATATATATATATATATATATATATATATATATATATATATATATATATATATATATATATATATATGTATGTATATATATATATATATATATATATATATATATATATATATATATATATATATATATAATATATATATATGTTTACCCTTGAGCTTAAAGTTTAAAAAGAAATGATCGCTAAATGTTGTGGCGACACCTTGCTACGTATATACCTTAAAATGTGCTGCTATCTGGAACAACACACGTAATCTAAATAGGTACGGTTTTTCTCGGTTGTCTTACGAAGCACTTCTCACAATTTTTGCATTTCTATTATATATGGATATCGTACAAACTTTTAATTTCTTGTGGCACTTTATATTTATTGTAGATGATTCCTCATGATGGAACTTATCTTCGTTGTGAACTGTAGTGGGTTCTCTATATACCTTCATTTGAATTTAGTTGGCTCATTATGTTTGACATTGACATTTCTAGTTATACAAATGGCTGATCACAAATTTCAAATGGCTGATCACAAATGGATCGATCACAAATTTTCAACTTTTCACTGTTGATTATAAATTTTAATATATTTTCTACAGGAACAAACGTAAGTTTAACAATTTCATATGTTAATAACATTGATTATCCATTTCAGTACTTTATTTTCCTTATACCTATTCGTTTTATGGAGCCTATTGAACTTTATGGGACTTTTATATGAAAATTTTTAGCGGGGTGTTTGTTGCCCTTGATGGCTTAACAACAACTAACTGCTTTATTTCCGGTAAAACCTATTTATGCAAGTAACAGATTCTTAATTTGTTTTGATTCTAGAATATTATGCTATTTTTAATTGTTGCTATTTTGGCTATCTTGACTATGATACCTACTATGACTGGCGCATTCACCAAATTTGCAATTATTGCCAATGATGCAAAATAAAGGTTGTACTTTTAGGAATGTTCAATGTTCATACACTAATAATAGTATTTATAAAATTACATAGGTGGCGTATTTTCAATATCCATCTCCTAACTATTGCAACTTATATTTTGCATTATACATGATATTACCACTTGCCTACTTAGTATAGCTAAAGTGCTAGCTTTTCTAGGAAAGGCAAATGTCGGTTTAAACATTTTAGCAAGAAAACTAACTGAATGTGGGCAGGAATTATTACTAAATCAACGTTGAATGACTACTAAATCAATGTAAAAGAATTGTTGGGTCGCAGAAATTTTTGTGCTGACGTAAAATAAATTCAAGCAAAATATTTATGACCTACAACTGTTAGACATTATTACTTTAATACATCATGTATTATTGCTATTTTTCGTTATTTCAATTGTTTTCAGATAATGGGGAGGTACGCAATTCTGTATGAAAAATATTATTAACGGCTGGACTTTCCATCAGGTTCCAAATGCTTTTATCATTTTGTTTTTCACATGGGCAATAAATAAAATTTAACGTTGTTGCAATACGTGAGAGAGCTGCGGCGATGGAGAGTACGCCGTATTTGGGAAGACGGGTCTGATGATGTCGAGATGAGCCCATCTTGCGTCCGTTGCGCAGCCCACGCTGATGCCTCAAAGTCGAGAGACTCCGTAATCGTTTATTAATTCGTTTTTAGGACATAAGGTTAAATGGCCGGCTATTTTTATTAATATGTTTATGTTATTTGGTTTAAGCAGAAATTACGATAATCAATATAAGATGCGGTTTGGGTGGCCCGGAGATTCCCCGGCCGAATTCTTGTCACCAGCCTCTTCTCATCATCGCCAGCATGTACATCGTTGCTGGTTACTGGTTACTGACTGCAGTTTTACTTTCTTATGTGTCATAAAATATATACGTTGCCGTATTAGAAGTACTTATCATTTGAACAAAAATTCGTCATCTTGCATATATGTACAAGAAAAAATAATTTATTCGGATAACAGAATACCTAGTATATAGGTAATATATGCCTAGAAAACTAACAAATATTTCTTTTTGTTAATATATTTGTTCATGAAATTATTTGACATAAAGTTATCACTCAAAATAACGACCAAATAGTTATTACATGATTGTAATGTGAGGAACAATTATGTTTGTCCACGACCATTTGATAATAACAATAATATATTTGTAAAGTATTGCATAATGGAGCCACTACACAATAGTATTGAATAATAACAGCTGATAATTATTATACAACAATTTACATTTGATTTACGTATATTGCCAGCGCAATATATACACAACATTCAGAATATTTTTTATATTGATGTTTTAAAATTGAAAATATTTACTTTTTGATATTTCTCCCAAAACGCATTAAGAACCGAAGAACAACTAAAGGTAAAGAGCGTACAACGGTCCTGGACAAATTATAGTACCTATTCAACTTGCAATTAATGGCCACTATTAATTGGAACGATTTACGCTTTCCAGGAATTGAAGGAAAAACAAATGATTTTATATACATCGCCCATCACATTATGACATTATCATGTAGTATAACAAAATATTGATCACACTATAATATACCTTCCGTCATATCATACAACAATTGTATGGTGAATGTGATGCAGAATAAGAATGTTTCCCATTCAAATATTACGGATCCATTTTACACCTTCCTCGGCCATGTCACATCGGCATGTGGAATCTGGATTGCGGCTCAGAGAAGCTGCGCTTAGGCCCCATTGGGCCCCTTGTGCTTCCTCCGTGAGGGAAATATCTCTCTAGGCCATCGACCAGCCTAATGTTGTACAAAAGGTGATGATGTTGCCTAGGGGCATTTCCATTTCCATTTCCAAATTGGCCATAGAAGGCCAACGTTCCCCCAATACGGATCCTCTGGTCGATGACACGGCGGGACATTCACAAAGTACATGCTCGATCGTTTCATCTTCTTGTTCACATCCTCTGCATATGGGTGTGTCACTTTGTCTCATGTTATAGAGGTGCTTCCTTACCCAGCAGTGTCCGGTTCTAGCAGTGTCCGGATTCCTGTAACAAATCGTAGTTTACTCCTAGACATTGCCAGATAATTCCTCGCCGTCTCTTCGCTGGGATATCTCAGGAGATTTCTGGCCAGCTGACAGCTACTTGTTGCATCCCATAACGTCTTAAATTTCTTATGGATGTTTTCCTTTATTAATTGGAGTTTCGCTGCAACTGGTAGTGTACTTGAAGGACCAGGCCCAAGGATTCTCAGGCTGGCTACCTTCTTGGACAGTTTGTCAGCTTCTTTATTGCCGTTGCATTGCGAGTGTCCTTTGACCCAGCACAGGCAGATGTTATTAATCTGACATGCTCTCACAAGTGCTTGGTGACATTCCCATGTTGACCCTTTAGTTATTTTATAATTTTTCAGGGCCAGTAGTGAATATCTACTACCTGTTCAGGTTCTTATTGTCTTGCCCGTTATTTCTCTGCGAGCAATCTTTTGTGCGGCTATGGTTATACCAGCGAGTTCTGTTTGTACTACACTGGCATTTTTATCCCTAATCCAGTTGCATCGGAGTCGTAGTTTTCTGGAATATATACCACAGCCTGCTTCTTCCTTTTCTTTGATCCGTCTGTGAAGACATAGTTTACACCTTCAACGGTCTCATCTTCACCAGTTGTTTGTATGGTGTAATGTTTATCAAAGACCAGCCGAGGCGGAATATGCCTGTAAGAGGGATATCGTTTTGAGAGCCTCAGTCCACAGGCGGCTTCTGGTTTGCCCACAGCTTGCGTTTGGTAGTATGCCAAAGGATTTGAGGCGAGTCATGGTAGTCAAAGCTACTTCTTCTAAATGTAGATCTAGCGGTGGAAGACACAGCATTATCTCCATTGCTCTCGTTGGTTCGCATAGCATGAGTTTTGCTGTTATTTGTTGACTCCTGGGCCACCAAATAACAGCTCCGTAGGCCATCATTGGTCTTATGATAGCCGTGTATATCCACAGGACCACCCTGGGTTTCATTCCCCAGGTTTTTCCTATGGTTCTGTGACACTGCTCACATGATATGTAGGCCTTATTTATTCTTCTCTCGATGTGAAGATTCCAGTTTAGTTCAGCATCGAAAGTTACCCCCAGGTATTTCACCTGTGGTGCAAAATTTAATGCTGTGTTTAGGAGAACGGGTGCTCTCATTGGCTCCAGTTTGCTTATCCTTGTGAAGAGTACCATTTCCGTCTTCATAAGGATAGGACATGCTCCTCACACCAATTTTCAATTATTCTTAGGGCCATCTGCATTCTCTGGAGGGCTCCTTCGAATTTTCCATTAAGCAGTATCGTTAGGTCATCTGCGTATGCAATTGTGTAGAATCCTTCCATGTTGAGGTGAGTTAGAAGGCTGTCAAGAACAATATTCCATAGCAGTGGTGATAAAACACCTCCCTGCGGACAGCGTTTCGTAACCAGTCCTCTTATGACAGTGTCTCCTGCACTGATTTGTACTAGAGACCCTTCAATGAGAGTCTGGCCAAGGCAGCCATTTTATATCACAATTCGTGGCGGCAAATTCAAAAAGTTTAGAAATTATTTTACTGCAAACATTCGCACGTGGATATGATGCGGTATAAAATAAAATGTTTAAAAAATGAGTAGTACTGCTTCTACTAACTTACCAGTAAAATATGTATTTTCATGAATAATAAGAATGGGACGAAAACTCTACAATAATTATTATCAAACAATTTATTAATCAGAACAGAATACAAGAATAAAAAGATTATTTCACAACACTATGCATAGCCATAGAAAATATATCCTTGGCGGCTATTTTTTGTATTTTTTTACAGTTCACTTTTAATCTAAACACTATAAATCTATTAATTAATTTAGTTTTTAAATTATGAGAGTTCTGAATGTGTGGAACTTCAACCACCATAAACTTGCCCAATAAAAATTGTTGTGGATTGTTAGTTTCGTCTCTATTTTTTATGTTTTCCTTATATTTTCGAGAAATATATTCTAATTCAACTGTCTTTAGGTGTCCACTAATTGTCCCTACCAATCTTTGTTGATCATTCTCTTCTCCTATTTGGATCACGGGGAAATGCCCTCATCCCAGCCCCCTTCCTAGTGGAATTGTGACAGTCAGGTATACAACATCCCGTCATTTTAAGTTATTAAGTCCTATTACCTCCTAGAAATAACGTTTTGAGTTCATTTTTCAACAATCAACACAACCTCAATTTTTAATCACAACTTGCCTATTCAATATTCTGATTTCTATATATGCACAAATATTTGAAGCTCACCTTTGAGTTTTTCACAATGAAGAATGGTAGATTTACTTTGCATGTCACAATTTTGCGAATATAAACAACCTACAAATGTCAAAATCTGAGTGACTCACTCAATTCTGAACTAAAGTGGCAACGCTTTGGCCAGACTCTGATTAAAGGGTCTCTAATTTGTACTGCTCTTTTAGAGAACATGTTGGATATTGTTTTGGTTTTCTCTCGGTATATATGGGATGTAAATTTATTAGCCCCAGTTCCCACAGAGAGACCAAACAAAATTAACTAATTTTAATGAAGAGACAAAAAAGAGTTGGCGATTTTCTTTCACCTACCAGGGCGCCACCAGTGAATAAGGTCACTGGGTCTAATTTAGCTCGCCGGAGAGTATAAAACCCTCAAACTCACGTGGATTCGGGGGCCGCGAAGATCCGTTATCAACAGTGAAGTAGAAAGAAACTGATTAGGAACACCAACCACTCTCCACGCCTTCAGCTGCTCTAAGCTTGATGTATCACACAGTAGACACAATTAAAATGCAATAATTAGTTTTTAACAAATAAAAAAGTAATAATATGTATAAACACTCCGATGTACAAATCAACCTTTATTCGAATCACACTGACAAAATTAAAAGTATAAAGGACATTCGTTCCAAACTAAACACATATACTCAATTAATGTCAAAAACTATCATGTCAATCTAATAATAATCATAAACATCGGACGGCATCAGCCACCCATTATTCCTAAAACGTGTTGTGGTCACCAGAACTCAGCTGACGGTCAACTCGCAACAGGAATCGTCACATTCGGCCATTCTGACTGGTTGATGCTGGTCCTGAAACAAATGCTGAATAAATTAATTTGACAAAGATGGTCTAACACAGGGAAATCTTGTTCCCGACGGCAAACTCTTGATCTAGGGATTCCAACAACCCGACTACCACACTAGTCCAGGGTTGAGCATTTCCCTATTGAGGATGGATCCAGGAATGTTCAAGTCTCTACAGTTTTTATCAACTCAGAGACCAATAAACTTCCGACGATCAAAATGCCCAGAAAGATTCAGTTCTCGACAGTTACCTACTAACTCAGAGATAGAATGTCTTTCGATGGCAGTATTGCACAGGAAAACTTCAACCTCGACAGTTTTTCTACTCAGAGGTGAAGCGAGTTCCAATGACAATCCCCCACCCAGGAAAACTTGAATCTCGACATTTATCAGACCAAGCGATTTCCGACGGTCTAGAACAACCCTTACCCTTTTAATACGCTCGAAAAGGTCTGGTTGTGTCGTGTTCTCTGTTATTCTTTACATTACTGGTGCCATCCATCTCTTCATATGCTCTGCAGCATAAACACCAGTATATGAATTTCTGGGCCTCTCTGAACCTACAAGCCCCTTTACTTCATAACGGTCATTTTCGAGACATTTTGAAATTTTGAAAGGTCCTTTCCACTTGGGAACTAATTTCCTACTTTTTCCAGCACTGACTATGTAGGATATCTTAACCAGTACTAAGTCTCCAACAGAGTACACTACTGGGTCGGCGCGATGAGCTTCAAACCTGATATTTTGAAGGTCTTGATCTGCCTTCATCTTATCTCCAATTTTTGTTCGTAACGCAGTTACATCAACGACTTCCTGATCCTCAGGGTCATGAGGAAAACCAATATTGCTTGGACCCGATTGATACCCAAACATTACCTCAGATGGAGTAGTATCAATTGCCCTATTGAGAGTATTATTTATCCCCAACTGAATATTTAGGATATTATCGTCCCATTCATCATCATTTCTAGTCGCTCCCATGGTAGACAATGCATCTAGAATAGTTTTGTTGTACCTTTCTACTTGGCCATCCCCACGGCATTCAAATGGTGTACTATGTTTTTCTGTTCACAAAATTGGTTAAATTTCTTAGAAATGAACGCTTTGCCCCTGTCACTAATAATGCGTTGAGGGACCCCGAAGGTTTGAATTATGTTATTAAGCTCTTCCACAACGTATTTAGCCTTAGTATTTCTAAGAGCTCTGACGAAACAAACTTGGTAAATGCATCCACAATAGTTAGTACGTAACTATTGCCCTGTTTGTTGTTGCACATAGGCCCCAAATGGTCAATATGAACAATATGGAATGGACGTTGAATCTTTGGAATGGGATGAAGATATCCAGGACGTCTACCTTCTCATTTTTGGAAACCAGAATTGACTTGCAATTCGTTCGTACGTCTTATCGAACGCGAAGTGTCCTATGTCATCATGATTGAATCGTAAAATTTGCCAACGGTATGATTTTGGGAGTACCGCCCGATTCCCATGTTCTGTTCGGCGATATCCTCTCCCTTTCCGCAAGTCATACTGGTTAAAAATATCTTTATTAACGCCCCGTTCTCCGGACTGAAGTATCCTTTTTATGCTACTAATATCCGAATCTGCTTCCTGTGCAACTAATATCCATTCATTTTCAGACAAAAATGTCGCATAAACCCCCTTAGAACTATCAATTATCGGGTTTCGACTCAATGCGTCTACATGAACCATTCGTTCTCCAGGTCTATGAAAAATCTCATAATTATATTCTTGTAGATCAAGAATCCATCTTCCAATACGCCTATTTAAATCTTTCTTTGTCATGGCATTTTTAACTGCAGCGCAGTCGGTGTATATTTTAAAGTGAATTCCTACTAAATAATGTCTGAACCTTTTTACGGATTGAACAATGGATTGAACGGTTTCTAATTCAAATGAATGATATTTTTGTTCTGTCGGAGAAGTAGTTTTACTATAATAACCAACTACCCTTTCTCTTCCCTCATCAAGTTGTACTAACATCCCGGCCAGACCTATTCTACTTGCATCTGTATAAAGGATGGTCTCTTTATTGGCGTCAAAAGGTTAAAATAGGTGTATTGACCATCAATTCTCTCAACTCTTCATAGGCGTCTTTGTGAAATTTGGTCCATAACCATGATATATTTTTCTTTAAGAGTAGAGTCAATGGTTTACTTATATGAGCAAGCTGTGGTATGAATTTTCTGAAATGTCCAGTTAGACCCAAAAACTGTCTAACTTGATGAACATCTTTCGGGACAGGAAATTCTCGTATGGCTGCTACCTTTGCAGGAGATGGACTGATTTGTCCATCTTTAATTATATAACCCAAATATTGAATTTCAGTTTGCAAGAAACAGCATTTTCTCATATTTAAGCCCACTCCAAATGCCTCTAATCGAGCTAGTACCATGTCCAACGTTTCTAAACCTTCTTCTGGCGTTTTAGATGGTATCAAAATGTCGTCCAAATACACCAGTACTTTATTGTAACGTAGATCTCCCAGTATTTGATCGATTGCCCTTTGAAATACCAATTTTTAAGTCCAAATGGGACCTTAACATATTCAAATTTCCCTTCAGGTGTGATGAAAGCTGTGATAGGAATTGACTCCTCAGATAGTTTTATTTGATGATATCCAGACCGACAGTCGAGAGTGGTGAAATATTTATTACCAGTTAATCTGTCAGTTAAATCTTCAATTATAGGTAGTGGATAATTTTCACCGAGAGTTTGCTTATTAATGAGGCGATAATCCACACAAAGCCTATGTTGTCCGTTTTTCTTTTTCACCATAATAACTGGACTAGCAAATGGTGATTGCGACGTTCGGATGACGCCTGCTTCCAACAGTTCGTCAATTAAATTTCGTAAGACCTGCTTTTCTGCTTCCGATAAGCGGTAAGGTCGTTGAACAATGGGTTGTTCGGTTTGGAGTTAAATAGCCATTTCTACTCCCGAAATTGTTCCTATTTTTGTTATATCCGACGGAAAACAAGTTGTATATTTCTCAATTAAATCTCGTAGCCGTCTCCCTAATTCTTCATTTTCAACTCCAGTTTTAATGACAGCGCGTGGTTGCCGCTGCAATGCGTTTACATAACATACTTTACTGAAACGTAGTTCGTTACCACTACGGCAATATCGAATACGACTGTCTTCAGTAAAATTTTGTCCAATCACTAAAGCTATACCTGGTAAACACTTATCTACAACTAAAATGTCAATAAGCAGCTCTACATTATCTATATTAACGCGACACATGGTTTTCCTATTTACAATAATTTCAGATCCACCAAAAACAGTTAATTTTATGGATTCAGCAAGTTCATCGATTTTCAAGTTTAATTGTTGTACAAGCTCAAAAGTAGCAATTGAGCGTTCACTACCAAAGTCAATAAAACATTGGGTCACATTGTCATTAAGCAACACATCTTTATAGAATTTATTTTTATTGTCACCTTTGGATATTAAAAGAACATGTCTATTAGTGTTCGGCTGATTACTTTTAGTCGTAGTATCCTGATTTTTACGATTTCTGTAGAAACAATTTGCTATAGTATGATCATTTTGTCTACAATAATTGCAATGTAGCCGCGGAGCACCCGGTATATCATTTTGCGGGCAATTGTATTGTTTATGTCCAACACGGTTACACTTATAACATTTAACAGTCACATATCGAGGTTTATTTTTAATAAGTTCTGCCGTTTGGGTTTTAAGTTTCATAATATGACTGGCACTATTAAACTTATTTTGATCTCCTTCAGTATTACTCACGCTCGGCTCAAATGTTTTTAAATAGACAGCTAGCTTTGAAGGATCATCAATATTTGCAGCTTTAACAGCAAATTTGGCATTATGATTGTCGATACCTCCAACTATGAGGTTGACCTAGTCTGTTCCAGATAAATTCAAATGCATTTTCTTTATTAAAGATAATTTTTCAAAACAATATTCATATAAACTCTGATCAGGTTTTGGTTTGAAAGCCAACATGTCTGTCATTAATATATACAAATCGCGTGTTGAGGGAAATGTGTTCACTAACAGAATTTTCCAGTCTGACCCTTCAATTTATTAATCACTAAATGACAAGTACTTACGTCATCCCAACGATAAACAATAGCCTGTTCATTTATGCGAGTAATCCACTCTTGAACATCATCACTTACTGGATTAAACTCGGTCACGTCCCCGTCCTTTACAGACATACTCAGCTTCATCCTATTTTCATTTTGCTTGATTTTAATAATATCGGTCAAACCTGATCCTGCCGAAGATGATGGTAACTCCGGGGTATATGATCGCTGAGATTTACTTTCCTTACGTTTACCTCGAGCATCACTACTGCTGCTGCTACTGGTACTAGAAACACTCCTCTCCCGACACCGCTGTTTTCGTTTCCCCATGATTGCTTAATGAACTTTCGAAAAGCACCTTTCTAAAATCCTCACTTCTGATATAAACGCTCCGATGTACAAATCAACCTTTATTCGAATCACACTGACAAAATTAAAAGTATAAAGGACATTCGTTCCAAACTAAACACATTTACTCAATTAATGTCAAAAACTATCATGTCAATCTAATAATAATCATAAACATCGGACGGCATCAGCCACCCATTATTCCTAAAACGTGTTGTGGTCACCAGAACTCAGCTGACGGTCAACTCGCAACAGGAATCGTCACATATGTCACTTACAATGACAAGCAAAAAATCAATTAATTAATTTCTGTCAAAATTAAAATTAGAAGGCCAATGCCAAGATTGACGTAAATTAATAATGAAAAATCAAAGCTATCCCATTTCACAACAATATTCAGCTGCCCACAATATGAGGAACATTCTTATGTGATAGGGCCGCTGTAATTTTAGGAAAGGTAGTTTTGCCAAACGCACCTTCTATATCTATGAAGACACCCAGGGTGGATTCCTTATGATCCAGGGATTTCTCAATCCGATTTGCTACCACATGGAGGGCAGTGTCGGTGGATTTTCCCGGTGTGTATGCATGTTGGTTGGGGTTCACATGATTGCTAGTCAATGTTACATCCCTCAGATAAGCGCCTTTCTGCATCTATGTCTTCTCAGTGCAGTTTTCTCTCTCGATTATTCAAAGTCAAAATACATTCGCAAATGTCACTTCAATACTCTTAATTCCCGCACATGGTAATTCAAATTTAATTAGAAAAATCGCCTTCACGGGTACTTCAAAAAATCAAAATGAGCTTAATAGATTAAACCCTATTCCTTTACGAGCTAAACGCAATATGTCCAGTAGTATAATAAGAAAAATACAAAAAAGTCAGAAATGATACATAATATAAGTATACATATAAAAATAGAAAATTACATTAACAGTAAACATAGAATGAAATATGTCTAGATTAAATAAAAGACATTAATTAAGTTTAAAATACATAAAACTTGAATGTCAAATGAATAAATAACCTTAAAAGTAAGGAAGCGGTTACTAATTTTTTTTTACATTCACTATGAATAACACTAATAACGCCAACAAACAACATTTATAATTACCAATTATTGAAATCTGCCTCCAAGAAATCCTGATATGAGTAAAATGCTTTTCTGAGTAAATAATTTTTCACTGGGGTTTTCAACTTGTTTAAGTTAAGTTTCTTTACATGCGTTGGAAGGATATGGGAAAATAATACACCATAGTAATTTGTACTATTGTGCGTTTTTCTTAACCTTAAAAAAAATTATGTCTATTTTATCTCGATTTCGTGTTGGATAACTATGAATTTGACTGTGGATAGTGAAATTTTATGAAAAAATAACTGAATGAACTAAACCGTGGTATGCAGCAAATTATATCTTTTGTGAGACGTTGCATTAGAGACCGCGTAATAAACATATATTTTTAGAAACTTTTCTATAAGTATAATTTGCGTGTGTTTCCCATATGAGCTTTTTGTCAAGGTATATATAGACTCCCAAAAAATTTACCTCGTTGCTAACACCAAAGTCGTTGTTTTCCATATTTTTTAGTGTGTAAACCACATTTTCTCTTTTGGAATCGTTTTGTACCAACTGATTTGCTACGAACCAATCTTGTATCATACTTTGTACCTTGACATACTTAAATGATTTTGTTACAGTTGTATCGTCAGCAAATAAAATAAAGTTTGCATTCAGGGCAATACTTGGCAGGTAATTTATATAGATTAAGAAGTGTCAGGCCTAACACAGATTCCTATGTAATGTTTTCCATGTTCTATAAGAAGGAGGCTTGAGTTTATATTTTGCGAAGATACATATTGATAGCGATTAGTTAGGTAGGAATTTAATTAATTGGCTCTTTTGTTACTAAAGCCGTAAAATTTTAATTTTTCTTATGTGACACACAGTCGAAGGCTTTTGTGAGATCTCAAAATTATATTATATTTGAAAATATTAACAAGCCATCTTCAAAGCCTTCATTAATAATTTTAATTAATGAGTTTATAGCTAGTGCTGTAGTGTTTAGCTCTAAAACATAATTGGTGCTAGGTGGATAAATTATTATTCTCAAAGTGGCTAGTAATTTGGTTCTTTAATATGATTTCCAGAACTGTAGCTAAAAAATGTATAATGAGAATTGGACGATAATTTGTAGGATTATCCTTAGTGTGCTTTTTTTAAATTGGTATGACTTTTGACATTTTAAAATATCTGGAAAAATATTTTCTGTAATTCACAAATTAATAAGATAGTACTTCCAGTACTTCCAAGACTGCCAGTACTTCCAATATCAACGGCTGCCAACGAAATAAACGCTTGCCTCAAACCATCGAATCTATGGAGATATGTGAAGAAACTTCAGCTGACAACAAACCTGAGAGTTGCATTGCTTAATGATACATCTGCTGAAGATTTCTCTGAGCAATTGCTGACTATCGGTAATGGTCGAGTACCTGTCGACGAATCGAGCGGATTGATTTCATTTCCTCAGAATTTCTGTAACTTTGTCTCAGCGAAAGAAGAACTTAACAAAGTATTCTCAAACATCATTACTAACTACAAAAATAATTAATGGTTGAGTGAGCGAGCAATTTTAGCGGCTAAGAATAAAGATGTAGATGCCCTAAACTACATAATTCAGAATGAGATCGTTGGAACAATGCATTCATTAAAATCTATTCACTGTGTAACAAATGATGATGAAGCCACCAACTATCCTATTGAATTTTTAAACTCCTTGGATGTGCCTGGCCACCGCACAATTTACGCCCAAAGGTTGGCTCCGTAGTAATCATGCTTCGAAACATAAACCAACCAAAACAGTGAAACGGTACGCGTTTGGTGGTAAGTAAATTGTTGAACAATGTGATTTACGCGACGATACTCAAAGGAAAATTCGGAGGTGAGGAAGTTCACATTCCGAGGATCCCGATGATCCCAACCGATATGCCGTTTGAGTTTTAAAGACTTCAATTTCCGATCCGTCTTGCATTCGCCATGGCCATTAACAAATCACAAGGCCAATCCTTTCACCAATTGGCCAATCCCAAGGCCAGTTTGTGGTCTGAATCTGGAAAATCCATGTTTTTCCCATGGTCAATTATATGTGGCATGTTCACGGGTCGGAAGACTATCTGCGTTGTTTGTTCTTACGCCTGATAAGAAAACAAAAATGTCGTGTATCACAAGATGCTTAACTGAAGAGTGCAACCTATGCAACAAAATACATGAACAATAAAGAATCATTAAAATACTTAATTTTTTTATTTGTATTTCCAAATAAAAAAATTTAACTTAATAAAATCCAAAATCTGCTTATTTATTGCCTCTAAGGCGGAACAAAGTTGGCCGGGTCAGCTAGTATTATATATTTCATTGTTAAAATTTTCATATTAATATTGTATATCGCTACTATTTATTCTATTAAGTTTGCGTATTATTTATATAAGAAATCAGAAACTTCATTATAGGTTACCTCTGAGAAGTTCTTTTTATAGGGAGGTCCGAATTTACATTATTTATGTATTCATTATATTGTATTTGGCATGACGAAACGTTACTTACAATATTGTCAGCAGCATTAGTAAAGTATTCATTTAATTCATTAGGATGCATATTGATGTCAGATTTTTGATTTTTTAAGTTATTGTTGTTATGTATTATTTTCCATATTGCACTTTGCTGGTTGTTATAGTTAAACATAAAATTGTCATGAGCCAATTTCTTTGCACTTAACATTTACTTAAGGCAATGGATCGAGTCCCGGCAGCCGGGACTGTTCGAGTTCACCTTAAAATCCCGGCTTAGTACTTCTGCAGTTAGTAAAATTTCATGTTGTGAACTGTTAGTATGAGAATCTAACTTCTTATTAGTCTGCAGTGCTAATAAAGATTTTGCCTCTTTTTTATGCTGAATTGCAACTTTCCTTCTTTGAGGTAAATGTTTAAATGCTCCTAGAAATAAACGAATTTTATTGATATTAAATAAAAAGTAAATTAACCCAATATTTAACGGATGATGGTGGTTTTCATTTAGGCTTTTGATTTCCAAGGATTTTCCATCTTCAGTAAACTTGAGATAGATATGAGCATCACAACCTTGTTTGAAGGAACTGTAAGGTGAAATAAAAGTTGCTAAACCATTTAACATGAAAGTTGATAATATATTTAAGAAAACATTGAACGAAAAATTGAACTGGGTGAGACAAAACTTTTTTATATTATTACTACTAAATTATTAAAAACACAGATTACATTTTTATGTATGCACATGAAAATCAGTTGCCTGAGATAGACAATAACTTAGCTTTTGTGTTTCCTCTCGATACTCTTATTGTCTTAATAGAAATTTTTGTTGCTTAAGCCGTACATTTACCTTGTTCTTCTCTTACTTTTCTTTTCTTTTACTTGTTTTTATTTTTGTTCACCATGTAGACAGCGATATTTTATATACTAATATTTCAAATCGGGATTAGATCGGTTTATTATATCAGCCACGCGCTTTTTAGCAGAATTGAAGGTTTTGTTATCTCGCACCCGCAATACTCAGATAACGTTTGTTGTTTATAACTTTCCAAATCGTCCTGGAACTCTTTAAATGTCACGAATTTCTAACCAATCTTGTAACGTAAATAAATTCCGTTCCGTTTTATGGCTAATGTTTGAATTCCTATTTCAAATATTTGAAATAAAACCGCGCGAACTTGTAGAAATTTACCGCGACTCACCATCTACTATCCCTACCTTTCCGTCCCGCTAAATGTCGAGTGCTCCCAGCAAGCACATTTATACGCGAAATCCGCAAAAATCATTCTTTTTTCTGCCGACCTGCTTGCTTGAGCCTGTTGACCGTGGCTTACGTTCGCGAAGATATTATATCTTCGGTGACTAAAACACCGTAGTGATTCTTAATTGCCAGGTATAGTCTGAAATATTTTATTATTAATAATATATATGTGTGTGTTCTACAGCTGGGCCAAGTAATTAAAGGATTTCCGAAGGGGAATTAAGTCGTAATTCGACCATTTTTTGCTTAAGTGCAAAGCTTAAATTAGGTGTTATGCCATATTAAATTTTACGGTTTAAACACTAGCAACTATAACACTCGGAGTAGTTTCCACAAACACCAAAACACTTTCACTTCGCTCGACGCGAGTTTCGCCAACCAAGTTGGCAGTTGGCCCCTCAGGCAACCCAATTGTTAATTTTAATTTTAACATAAGAATCACTGTGAACCATCAACTGGTAATATAAATATATTTGTAATATATTGTTTTAAAAAAATCTTTATCTTTTATTTCTCTGGGAAAAGTCTGAGTCACAAGAGGGGTCACAGCTGATAATTATTAGCTGATCATTTCTGCGGTCTTCTGTACTATTTAAGTACTCTTGACGTAGCGTCCAAGTATTTTTATACAAATTTTAAGTAGGAGTAGATCAAGCCGGTCATTGTCAATCTGTGATTTTTCTGGTGATATATCTAAAGGTATCTAAGTGCAAGCCTCTAGCAAATCCACTTATCCACGACCTCCGTTTTTAACTGAGCAGCCGATAGGCAACAACAAAAAATTCATTACGTCACATCTCCTGGATGAGAGGCCCTTTAATTACGGTAATGTAATTAAAGGGGAGAGGTGTTACAATCTTCATAATTCTTTATATATGGCCTCTGTTGAACAATAAATCGCGTCTTGAAAAATGTTTGTACTTGATTGATGTCTCTAACCTAACCTAACCTCAAATAATGACGTAAACTGCCGGGATTTTAAGGTGCATTCGAGCGGTCCCGGCTGCCGAGATTTTAAGTTTAATGCAAAGAATCTGATCCACTGCCTTTACTTAACAGGTGATATTTGTTAGTGTTAATTACTTAATAGCGTTTAGGTTGTATGATACTTTTGTTTCAAACAGTTTTAACTCTCGTAGATGAAACATGTAATCTCTCATGTAGCTAAGACATTACTCTACGCATTAGGGTATGAATGATGGGAACAAGAAAGCACACGAGATAAATTGCTGCAGTATTGATGAACGCAACGTGTGTCGACAGTGTTGTCTATAATTAATTAAGCCTAAAACATATATTTTGATACGTCCAGACAAGGGGCATAATGGTACCTATACGAGCCAGATGAATATTTATAAAGATCCGAAACGGGCGTTTAATAAGGCAAAGGCGCCGCGCCGCCAAAAATCACAGTAAATAATAACATCCAGAACCTTTCTGGCTGGGCGTGC
>CAXKVY010005327.1:0-28193 GCA_964058915.1 Tetropium fuscum | reverse complement strand
AGATTGCAAAGGGCAGATGAAGCAGCTGTGAGTAGTTCTGTACATGGAGAATCTGTAACAAAGAATTTACAATATATCTTTACCTGTAATTTTGATAGTTTTTAATTCATTTTCTTTTGGTGCATCTCTCAATCTACTTAAGACATATTGTGAAAATGTATGAGGCCCATTAGTATTTTTTATATACACAAGTTTAAATATAAAAAGATAACACATAAAAATCAGGGGCAGATCTATAATAAGTGCGCCCGTGCGCGTAGGGCATGCAATACCGGACTGAAATCTCAATCCCGGGAATTTCGGTATTCTAAAATAACTTTTCGGGATCCCGGTATTCAATACCGGAAATACCGAGCATCAAAAGTTTTGATGATTCACTCTCTATTGATATTCCATAAATATTTTTTAAAATATAAATATGGGTAGTTTATTTTTTTAAAACCCACTAATCGAAAAAAAAAGAAGAACACCGGAAGAAACAAAAAATAAACACATATATAGTTTGTAACAGACATATATGAGAATGAAAAAATGCCGCATCGTCAAAGGGAAACCCGATGTCTATGATGAGTTGCGCGTGCCGACTTTAATCTCGTCAAAGCGTAACCGCATCCTTTGGCGATGCGGCATTTTTTCATTCTCATATATGTCTATTACAAACAATATATGTGATTATATATAATTCATTTTTATTTATGGGAGTCCTGGCCCTGGCTTCCTAATCTAAAGCTGACTACTAAAATAATGTAAAATAATATGGCACTGAGCGAGCACTGAACACTGCTCTCTGAAAAACTGGAACTACTGGAACCAAGACACAAGAACAAGAAGGTATAATATAGTTAATAATTCGTCCACGTCATGACAACCCGCCCTGCAAGCATTTTGATTGGTCATAGATGTAAACAAAACCAATACCGAAAATCCCGGTATTGAAGAAATAAATACTGGGATTCAAATAAGGGCGAAAAAGCCCGGGATACCGAAATTTCGGTATCCCGGGATTGCATGCCCTACGTGCGCGTGCACTGCCGGCGAAAATGCGAAAATAATATCAGGGCTCTCAGAGTGTCCTAAAATCATAAAAATCATAAAATTTGCCATTTTGTCCTAAAAACGGCCTAAAATGTAAATATGTACATCTATAAATCTACATGCAAAATTAGTACATCGAGAATCGATTTTAACGTAATTTTTGATGTTTTTACTATTGCATTATTATCATTTTTGGGATTTCTTTTCTATTGTTATTTTCTCTTTATTTTGTATTTCTTTAATGTAGTAAAAAATATGTGAGTTCACGAGGACAAATAAGTGTCGCCTAATTAACTCTCGAGTTGGTTTAACTATATTCGTACAAACAACATTCGAAAATTATAAGCAAAGATCCCCGGAAAATGTTAATAACTAACCAAAAAAATTATAAATGCATCAACACTTTTTCCTTTTCAAATTGGGAATCTTCATAAAGTGTACTTAAAAGGTAATATTCTTTCTACATTGTTTAAAAAAATACCTGTTAATAATGTCATTAGAGGTCGCCAGACAGAATGATCCTGAAAGGTGGTACGTAGCTGTTGGACTGAGCGACTTAATGAATGTAGACATCGTACTGCTGCTAATCTAATTTCCTTATTTTCATCTCCTAAACCATCCACCACCCGATCCATGAGACATTTTGTGTCAATTATCCTTTTTCGAATATCCTCATCATTGGCTCCAAGAGATGCAAAAGCTCTAAAAATAAAACAAAAATACCATAGGACTATTATAATTTTTTTAGAAAAGTCCCTACTAATTTTAAGAAAAAAATTATTTTAATAAGGTAAGGTGAGTACTATGGAGGTTAATAATCAAATTGTGAATATTTAGAAGATCGCCCACTTCTTGTTACAACATACATACCTAAACGCTGCTTGTCTAGCTGCTATACTAGGACATTTTAGCAAATCAACAAGCGCACTTACAAGCTGATTGCTTATAGCTGCCACTTGTTGTAAATTGCTGTCCACTTCAGTTAAATATGCTAGTGTATCGGCAGCCAAAGCTCGATGAGCTTCTAGATGTTCAATCTACAATCAAAAAGAAATAGAACTAAGAGAAGATATAGCCATGGATAATGTGTACCTGACAAAGGCGAACAAGACAAGGAAGTGTACGATAAGTTATGATGGGGTCATACGGTGGTATTGCACCAGCTCTGTGCAGGTTAGTAAGACATCTTGCAGCCTCCAACTGCATTTCGATCGGTCTATCTCTGGATATTAAAGTTGCCAAATAGTTGGGAATTTTGATATCTTTACATGAAGTATTAACAATTTCACTAGCGACCATCTGATTATTCCAACACATTGATGCTAAACAAGTAACAACGGGTGTCCTAACTGAGTAGTTATGTACAGGTAATAATGATGCAAGGACAGAAGGAGCACCAACTGAACATAGAACATTTTGTTCTGCTGGACTTTTACAGGCAGCACTTAAAATACTAGCTACACATGACTGACGTTGCAAACTTTCCTTTGGTCCAGCAAAACTGAGAAGTTTCTGCAGGTTTTTAGCAGAATATTTTGTGTTATAACTGGAATTCTGATGTGTAAGGGTGCGTAAACAACATAAACAAGAATCTATAAGTCTTGGCTCATTTTCTTCTAAAACTTCTAATAATATCGTAATAGATCCAGAATTTATAAGCAATTCAATATGGTCATCGGTACCCTTTGCTAAAGAACCAATTGTTACCGCAGCCTCAATTCTTACGTCTTCTTTCGTATTTTTATCCTTTAGGAAATATATCAAACGTGGAACAATACCTTGAGCTATAACACTTTCTTTTTGGCGGTTCGAACCAATCACAGAATTCTTTATGCATACAATAGATGCCAAACATTTATTTGGATCTTGTGAGTATAAATCATCGATGTAAGAGCGGCTGCTTTCTACGTTCTAAAAGGAATTTAAAAATTAAATGTCACTCACTGGCAGTTCTAGGTTAAAACCTACCATAAACGCTGCAAACGGCTGCATCTCAACTAGCATTATATATTATGTAGTCCCAAATGAAATAACACTGTCACAACTAATTTTTGTTGTATAAAAACTATTTATATTGTTAGATAAATCGCACTCTTATATTTACAATGGATATTCGTTCCGTTTGACGTTGACGTTACATTTCTCACCCGACCTTTTCTGACTTTTCACCATAGATTAAATATATTATATACAGATTTTTCACTCTGCTCTCCACCACACCACAGAAGACCACACCACACTACCACAGAAGCACAGTATAAGGAGACTAGCAGGCTGACTCGATCGGCGCCACTTTGAATACAGTAAGTGAGTTTCAGTACATATGTACTGGATGTGTACCCTAAATGGCCGAGTGCACAGTGGACCGTACCTGTTAATCCTTGATTATGTTTAAACCTGACTTATTTTGACATATTTGCAGTTGTGCAGGGGATACGGAAAATCGCTCATTACACCTATTCAGGGCACACGATTCTCGGACCCAATAATCACTAACCCCACGGACGTGGGGAGTGATTGTTGGTATAAACGGAGCCACAGAGAAGGGTGACTGCTTTAAAAATATATAATATCGACTTCTCATTGTAAATGATATGGTTAGCACAGAAGTCACAGATTTGTGCGGGAGAAATATAATTATTTCCCGGGCCGCATGTGCGATCATGATCGACATAGGTTGGTAAATTTCTAACCACCACTCTGTGCTCTGTGAATGAAACCTTGAATATTATTAGTTAGATTTTCGGGATAAATTATTGAGAATCTATTTCACTCTAGTGCGGGGAATCGAACCAATGTACTGTTGCATGGTAATCGAGCCGAGAGCTAGTGCGCTCGATGTTGTAAATTTTTATTTACAACTAACTTTTATGCTGTTTGGTGCAGTCTGTGGTGAGTCTTGGTGGTATCACACAACGACTATAGATTAACACGATTGCTTATCGGCCACGTGTTGTTAGACAAGATCTGACGTCAGCGGTTAAGTTCGGCCGGCATCCTTTTGCGCCAACGGTCGATTCCATATTGATACTTGGTCACATAACACTTCTCTAAGCACGACGTTATTATACAAATCACACACTACACAAACGCCGGGAAATACACCGGTGGGGCAATGCACCTACGCCGTACGTATCCGCTGACGTCAAAAGCGTAGTGGGGGGGGGGCCTACGAGATTTGTCTAACGTTGCGCTTATGGGGATAAGCTTATGGGGATAAGTTTAGAGTTTAGTCTATAATCGTTGGGTATCACAGTGGTATGGTCAGAAAACATGGTCACAGAATCAACAAAATCTGTGGTATGGTGTATGAGTGACATGTGTATATATATATATATATATATATATATATATATATATATATATATATATATATATATATATATATGTAAGTTTTGTAAACATAGTAAACAATAATAAACCATAGGAAAAGGTGTATAATCTGTTTTATGTGTAATAAACAGAGACATTTACGAAAACTTACAAAACAATTACAAAGAAGGCTGAGATACCGAGATCAGAATATTTTATTTTTATTATGTCTCACAGTGACAGCGAAATTAAGGATCAAGTAAAGGATAAAATAAGAAAGCAGTTGCAAATTGAGTTTAAGGCTAAAAAGAGAATTTTTACTCCAGAAGATGTAAGGTCTTTCCGAAAAAAGTTGCAACCTATTTATCAGGAAATCAAATTAGTCCAAGCAGTAAGCTTACATAATACAGAGGAGGTGAAGAGACTTTTAGAGATAGGTGTTAGCCCAAATAGTACTGATACAGAACTGCGTAGTGCTTTGCATGTGGCAGTTAGTAAAGGATATGCTGATATAGTGCGTCTTTTATTAAACCATGGCGCAGATCCAAATAAAAGGGATATTATTCAGAATACTCCCTTACATTTAGCAGCTTGTGTACACAATTTCTCTATAATTTCAATGCTTATCGATGCAAACGCTGATGTTAGGTCTTTAGACATACATGGCAGGAATCCCGTGGAATTAGCATCAAGTAAATTGCATATCCTTCAGAGAGGTTGGCGAGAGGGAGCCATTGAAATGATTAAATTAAGGGAGGAAGTGCAACAGGTAATCACCCCTTTTATTTATCAAAGGTTTACAAAAAAAATTCTATCTGATTTTTTACTGCTATTGCCAGCTAATTAGTGTCAGCAGGTTTCCCTTTGCAGTTGAACGGTTGAATCTATTAGTTTTAACTAAAGCAAAGCATATTTATCATAGTGGTAGCCGAGCGATCACGTCTAACGTATTTATTTTATGTTTTAAGGTGGTTTTGAGGTTCTAAAACTTGAAATAATTCACCCATTTGTGCGTCTATGTAATCTATGGTAGGTCAAGGGAGTGGTTGGTGTAATATTGTTGAATATGTGCAAAACAGGGTAAAATAAGTATTTTGAACTCTATATTACGGTAACATTGCATGTGATAGGCTATTTGGTAATTTAACTGGATGGTGAGGTGTGATGCGGAAGAAACGGTTGATGTGCGTTTACATACTGAGTAAAAATACCTCGTTCACGGGGCACGGTAGCTCACAGAGTCGATCGTAATGAAAGGGTTAAGGAACTTGAGGTATGTAGGCATAGGGCTATTAAAAGACCTATTTAATATCATTTCACTTATGTATTAGCAGGTATTTTATATTTAATTTATTTGTTTATTGAATTTTAAAAATGAACATTTTATCTGATTTCCTATATATATTAAATTTAAACAAATCAAATATAAATATTATACTAATTGAATACCTACTTAATTAACAATAAACAGACCGCAAAATAGATTATTATGATTTATATAATACCTATCATGTAAAGCAATATTTAAGTCATGTATTCCTAGCAGATGCTGTGGATCTGCTAACTACACGAGTATTGCACAAAACAATGTTTGGTGTTTAATTTTCTGTAGGAATTATTCATATCGGGGTCGTAAAAATATTATAGCCCTTCAGCACAAGGACAATTTCTTTATTTATTTATACAAGGAATCTCAACAGAATTATATAAAAATTCCAATAAATTGTAGAGGTTTAATAAATAAAAAATAGGGGTGGTAAAAGTATTTATGTAAACATATTATTTCATATAAATTTCCTTACTATTAATGTACGAAGCACGCAAATTCATAACAGAAAACTTACAGTAGTTGTTCAAGTACTCAGATATTATTCGGTCACACTATCACTGTACTTTTAAGTAAGCCAAAGTAATATGTTTAAAAGTAAGTAAAAGTACTACAACGGCGACGGTTTTAATGTACATTTCAAGATTTTCAAATCCGTCAGCAGACGGTAGGAGCTGCTGGGCCTGATTTTTTTGCATGTACCTGCACCTATTACTTATTTTAAAATCGATAACTTTTTTATAGTGATGAAACGATTAAGATTACGATTAATCTGCGGTTATCACGGTTTTCCGATTAATCGTAATCGGCGATTACATATACGATTATTTCACGATCCTTTCCTTTCAAGCACATAGGTTATTCCCCGGCCGCGCTGTTTACTCCAAGCTTTGAAGGTCACGCGCCTTACGTGTTTCGCCAGTTGCGATTTACTAGCATAATATGCTGTGTCTGTCATAAGTGTTCTGTCGTGACTAGTGAGTTTTATTATTTATCATGTCAAGGAATCAAAAAATTTCAAAAAACATGAATTTCACGTACCTATTAATTTGTAATTTTATTTATTAGGTAGGTACTATTTACCTATCTACTCATTTTGTTTCTGTTTTCAGAAAAAATTTTTTTTGAGTTTACGCTTATTTTTTTATTAGACCTTTCCATGCAGCGTTCGTAAATTCAATACCAAAATAATTATGGGTTTCACATTTTTTTTTCTATTAATCGTAATCGTACGATTATTTAAAGAATAATCGGAATCGTAATCGTATAAGAATAATCGTTTCATCACTACTTTTTTATTCTCTGAAATTAATGAACGAAATTTCAGAAATGTGTAGAAGAAAGTTGATTCTGGAAGCTATGATTGATTAAATTTTGATAACCGTTTCCGTTTCCATTCAACATTTTTTTTTTAGGTAAATAAACTAATAATTTAAATGTGAGCCTATTTTATCCAAAATAACCCTTCAAGTATTTTACATATTATTTCGTCAGTACAGAAACTATCCCAATTTTGTAGGCGTCAGTATTCAATTGTCCCTAAATTTGTGTGAAAAAACCATGGCCTCCGACTTCTCGATATTTACCCGAATCTTCGTACCTGTCATAGTACTACCTACCCACCTGTCATAGTACTCCGACGCTCTTACCATATGCGCCTTTATTAGCTGGTTTGCAGCCCGTGCGCTCCAGCTATGGGCGTATATGGCGCTATCATCGTCGTACATGGCAAGTTTCGTATTCGGGAAACTTGGAAAGTCGGAGACAAAGATGTTGAATAGTGTCGGTGTGAGGCACGACCCTTGAGGAACTCCCGCGCGTATGTTCCTCGTTCTGGACAGTTTATTTCTCACTCGTACTTGTAGCGTTCTTCCGCTTAGGTACGAGTGAATAAGTTTAATAATGTACGTCGGATAGTTGAATGCCTTCTCGATAGCAGGAAGTACCAAGTTAGTGCTCTTGTTATAGTTGTACTGCACCTTTACATCGCTAACTATTCGTGCGAGTTGTTGGGTAGTGTTTCTACCCTTCCTGAAGCCGAACTGATGCTCTCTAACTACGCCCATATCCTGTTGTATATTACTAATACGTTTTAGGATGACTCTACTAGTTTGGATATAGTTGAGAGCCAAGGATATGGGACGATAGCTGCTAGCAGTTTTAGCATTCCTGTTCGCCTTCAGAATGGGTACTACCACAGCACTTTTCCACTCTCGTGGCCAGTGCTGCGATCACAGAATTGCGTTAAACAATGTAAACGAGCTGTACAATGCCCTTCCTTGGTAGGTTCTTGAACAAACAGCACTCAACGCGGTCCTCACCTGGGGGCCTTGATCTGGTAATGTTTGTATCAAAGACTCATTCTCCGAGGGTTTTGTTATTAGATTTTGGTATTCTTGTCTATTAATTTGGAAACTCTGATTTATTTCGTTTTCAATGCGGGCATGTTCATCGTTATTTTGTCCATTCTGAATGTGCACATTTTCATATTGATTAGCTAATAAATTTGATTTCTGTCTGTCAAGTATACATGTTTAGTCTTCTAGTTATCTTCCAAAGTGAATTATCCTGCGGGTTTAAAGCCGCTAATTTGGTCCCCCAATTTTTGTTGTTTAAACGTAAATTTTGGTTTATTTAGTTCCGAAACTCTCGCCAATTTTCGTTCTTGTACGAGGTAATTTTGATTTTGTCATCCTCCCATTTCCCATGACATGTTGAGCAAGGTGATCACTGATCAGTATAGGGTTATGATCGGACGTGATATCCGCCTTTATCTGGATAGCAACTAGGAGAGTCAGGATGTTCCAGCACGACATTATTGTTGTTAATGTAGCTGAACAGAGTGTTGCCATTTGCGTTCGGACGCTGAAAATTTCATGCGGTATGTCCAACGTTAAAATCGCCAATGACAAGTCTTCTATGTTGTGCTGTTGTAAAAGTATTAGAGGGTCTATTATAAACAGATGTAATATGCAAGCCTCCGTCCAGCATTATGACATTTTCGAGCCTTGTGTTTAGTGTTGATTTGTATGTATGCACAATGCCAGTTTTTACCAGGATTGCTAAACCTCCCTGTTTATTTATGTCCCTGTCTTTGCGTATCGTCGTATACCCTCGAACATTGAGCTTGCCGTCTATAGTTAGTTTGGTCTCATTAAGGAGCGTGATGTCGAGCGTATGCCTCGTCATGTAATTGATTAAAAATGGCACTGTGTTGGAGATGCCGTTACAGTTCCACGAGTAAACGATAAAACTATTATACATTGCTAGAAATGTCTAATGAAAAGTTGTAGAAGCATTCGAATGTTTCCATACCGGACCTACATTTAGCAAGTTTTACATTAAGTTCTCTTACTTACTTTACATTAAGTTGAAGAACTGCCCCAACTTGACCATTTCTTGAGATAGTTCCTCCAACGGGCTACATCCTAAGGTCCTTGGCTCCTGCAGGTGGGGTCTTGTTGGCCGTTCTAGACGTTCGGGCTGCCTGCTGCCGGTTTCAGTTCTATTGAAATGACTTGATGTAAAATAGTGTAAAATCACCGCAACCGGTCTTGTGACATCATTGTCGTCATATTTGTTATTTTCCCGGCCTCTACCTTACGGAGATCTCGGGCAGATCCATTACTTTCCGACGAAAGTGTGCAGGGGTGGGTCACCGATTTTGATTTTTCTGATTGTTTTCCTCGAAAGTACATCGTACACAGAAAAGGAGATGATCCTGCAAATTTGAGGCCGATTTTAATTTAAAAGAAACCAGTGGCGTACCATTTTTTCCTTCAAAAATATCAATGGCAATGCCCCTGTAAAAAAAAATAAAGTTTACATCGGAAACTAAGCATCTTTATAAATTGATACTTCTCACTCTCATTTTGCAATTTCATTGCAACATTCCAAGTTGTTTTGAAAATATTAATTAATTTCCATTTTTTGTAAAACCTCAACAGCCGATATCTCGAAAACGAAGTATATATATATATATATATATATATATATATATATATATATATATATATATATATATATATATATATATATATATATATATATATATATATATATATATATATATATATATATATATATATATATATATATATATATATATATATATATATATATATATATATATATATATATATATATATATATATATATATATATATATATATATATATATATATATATATATATATATATATATATATATATATATATATATATATATATATATATATATATATATATATATATATATATATATATATATATATATATATATATATATATATATATATATATATATATATATATATATATATATATATATATATATATATATATATATATATATATATATATATATATATATAATAATAATATATCTTTATCTTTGCTAAAGGCTAATATTTTTAGGTCGTGGATTTGCTATTATCTTTAGTCATGAGGGGCCTCCAAGAGAAAATCGATAAAATGAATCAATCAGTGGATAAGTTGCAATTAATGAAATTATCTTTAAATTCTGGGCCACCAGAAGAATTGGATGATCAAATGTCTAAATTACTCAGTGATATAGAGAAGTTTAAGCTATGATAAGTCTTAAAATATATAAAGTTGTCTTGAAGTATTTTGTTTATAATTATTTTAGATTTGAATAAATTAAATTTGAATTTAAAAACTGCTGGGATATAGTAATAAATTGTATTGGTGAGCCTACACAAGGGTTTTTAAGGCAGCATTATCACGTCACTGTTCATTATCGGAACTAAAAATTACTAGTTCCTCATAAGCTAATACCAACCAAATTAATAATCCTCGTGTTAGTGTATGTAGGTACAAAGTGAGCATAAATGAGTTGGTTTTTGTTGGGGTATGGTATAATTACTGAGTAGTTGCTCAGATTATAAAATTCCATTCAGATGTTTAATTCAAACTGTGGTTAACTTTGGCTTGCCATAGTTGTCATTAATGCCATCATCATTTCACGTGCAGGTGGCAATGAAATCAATATTTATATTATTTGTTGTTTATTTTAATATTTTGTTTAATTTATGTTATTGTGGAATAATTTCAACAAAAAGTGCCCAGAACAATATGAAATGGAAGTACATACCTATCACGGTACACAAACAATGGCATGTGGGCTGCTGAACCAAAATTGGTCGGTCGTGGGGCATGTAGGTATTGCCATTACGCTTTTGTAGAGTTTGCGATAGAGAGCACGATACACTGCGTACCGCGTAACGGAGTAACTAGAAATTGTCTCGCACCGCCGGTGACGTCACAGTCCCCTGCGCGCTGACCTACCGTTGTGTGTAGAGACCCTTTAATAAGAGTCTGGCCAAGGCGTTGCCACTTTCTGATTGGTGCCGCCATTTTAGTTCAGAATTGAGTGAGTCACTCAGGTTTTGACATTTGTAGGTTGTTTATATTCGCAAAATTGTGACATGCAAAGTAAATCTACCATTCTTCATTGTGAAAAAGGTGAGCTTCAAATATTTGTGCATATGTTGAAATCAGAATATTGAATGGGCAAGTTGTGATTAAGGATTGAGGTTGTATTGATTGTTGTGTTATTGGCTTTGTGTCTAAAGAAAAATGAACTCAAAACGTTATTTCTAGAAGGTAATAGGACTTAATAACTTAAAATGACGGGATGTTGTGTACCTGAGTGTCACAATTCCACTATGAAGGGGGCTGGGATGAGGGCATTTCCCCGTGATCCAAATAGGAGAAGAGCATGATCAACAAAGATTGGTAGGAAAAATTAGTGGACACCTAAAGACAGTTGAATTAGAATATATTTCTCGAAAATATAAGGAAGACATAAAAAATAGAGACGAAACTAACAATCCACACCAATTTTTATTGGGCAAGTTTATGGTGGTTGAAGCTCCCCACATTCTAAACTGTCATAATTTAAAAACTAAATTAATTAATAGATTTATAGTGTTTAGATTAAAAGTGAACTGTAAAAAAATACAAAAAGTAACCGCAAAGGATAGTAAAAGTATGGCTATGCATAGTGTTGTGAAATAATCTTTTTATTCTTGTATTATGTTCTGATTAATACATTGTTATTGATTGATGTACTGATTAATACATAATAATTATTTTTTCGTCTTCGTCTCATTCTTATTATTCATGAAAATACATATTTTACTGGTAAGTTAGTAGAAGCAGTACTACTCATTTTTTAAACCTTTTATTTTATACCGCATATCCACGTGTATTGGTATGAATGTTTGCAGTAAAATCATTTCTAAACTTTTTGAATTTGGCGCCACGAATTGTGATATAAAATGGCTGCCTTGGCCAGACTTTAATTGAAGGGTCTCTAGTTGTGTGTGTACCGGGGTACTTATCAAATATCTCGGAAACATACCAGGTAAAGAAATTGTAAAGTTAGCTCATAGATTTATTTTTTTCGCAACAGATTACACTAAAATGTGAATTCTGCTAAAAGTGGACTTTTACGGGTTTTGCAGATTAGGCCGACGATATGAAGTCCTTCCTGATTTGTGATGATAAAGAATAGAATTATTGTACGAATGGGAAAATATACGCCGTAAATAAATTGAGCCTATTTGATTGACCTGTTTTATGTATTTCAATAATAATGCAGATTAAATACAAATTATACATATCTGATATTGCCAGCAGATGTTAGGTAGGTATATGAGTAGCAGTATTATTTTTTTATTTTTTAACATCCATAATATTCTTAGCACTGTCATATCAATGTCAAAAAGGAATGAATAATTCAAGAGAATTTCACCTTCCTTCCAAGCATTTACATAAACTACTTTCATCTGAATAATATTGAATAACTGGTTTTTTATGAGGTTTAGTGCACTGAAAAACGTGAAAAAAGTCGCTTCCTTCCTCAATTTTTTAAGGTAGGCAGGTAGGTACCACATGGGATCTTTACGTAGAATGATAAACTGTAGTTGGCTATCTGAAATGGGCAATTACAACATTTTTTATTGCGAAATTTGTAAATATTCTTTCTTAACTATGTTTTATTACTTTGTCACACATACCACGCGATATCTCCGAAATCCATCTATATTAAAAACTTGTTTTCTGCAATCGATAAATGAACTATGAGCAGAGGTTATGTCGTTGGTATGAAAACCTTGTTTTGTTTTAAACCTAGAAGAAACTTTGATATTTACTTTTTTTGCAGCACTATTTTAAGTAAGTGAGAAACTTTTTGTTTTGCATTATATCACTATACTATCTGCGTTTGAAATAATGCTAAAGCTTCAAGAAATGTTTAAAACACAAAAATCACTTCTAAGTCTTATAGTTTTCAAGTTATAGTTCCCCATGTAAAGCCATTCTATGTTTGTTAACATTGTCTGTTTTGAAAACATTTTTCTACAAATCAAACAACAAACATTACAGCTCGACATTTTTTGTCACAATTTCGAGGAATAAAATTAGGCAAACTTATTTAAACCATGCAAGCAAATAAGTAGAGGCAGTCAGTTCAGTTCCGTAGGCTGCCGTTCGTGATCGTTTGATATAAACATACGAGTTGCATAGGTAGTATACATTTATTTATAAACATAAATTCAGTTTAGTTCGTTGAAAGTACGCTCAACGTTCAAGTACGTTGAGCGACGTTCAAAAGATGGCCATCTTTTGCCGTTGAAGTGCGCTGGCGTTTGACGTCACAACCAATAATATATGACTATTACAATTACGTTGTGTTTTGTTTTGAGTTGTGACATAAAGCATGGCACAGTTGTGGCAGAGAACAAGAACTGTGGTTAGGTTACGTTTTATGTACAAAGCACATAAAATTACTCCAAAACCTAGCAAAGATAATTCTTGCAATTCAAGTAAATTGCTACCCATTTCCATATTTCAGCTATTTGTACATACACTTTCATCTTTCACAAAACAAGTAAAAAGGTAGGGTTAGTGGTCAGGTTGACGGAATTGCGCAACGTCCGGCAACGACACTTTATAAATTAGATAGACGACAATCATCGAACTGCAACTGAGCGCGACCGTAGACGCAGCGCAAGTCAACTCAACTGAACTGAACCCAACACTCAACGTCAAGTTTATAAATCTACCTTTTCGCATATTATGATGGTGCGTAGTACGGCGCATGCGTAGTTAGTGGCGCCTATTCCTATCTTTAGCTGCTCCTGTAGAAAGATGACCAACTTTCATGATTATTCCGTTGCGGCTTTACGGCAACCAATGGACGAACACGATTACAAGCGTGCGCAATGTGTACATTTCAAATTTTGCTTGTTCTTGTTTTTTTTTATTTAAAAAACGGATAATCTGAGTGAGACATTTTGTTTATAATAATACTATTCATGTTATATACTTTAGAGATAATTATAATAATGCACCATGGCAGGTAAGTTCCTCGAGTATTTTAAAATATAACCGATCTCTATGTGAATAAATCACGCCATCTTGAATATTTATTTGGACAAAAAAATTCGTGATCAGCGACTTCAAAATTCCGGGGACACCGATTTTGAGTTTGATTCTGATAATAAATGGAAAAAATGTCCGCCATCTTGAATATTTATTTGGACAAAAAATTCGTGATCAGCGACTTCAAAATTCCCGGGATGCTGATTTTGAGTTGGTTCTGATGATACATGACAAAAATGTCCGCCATCTTGAATATTTATGGGACAAAAATTCGTGATCAGGGGGCGTCCATAAATTACGTGAGATGTTTAAGGGGGGGAGGGGGCGAGTCAAATCTCATCTAATCTTACGTTGGACAGAGAGGGGGTCTCGGCAAATATCACGCAATTTTTTTTCTGATTGAAACAAAAAAAAAATTTACTATTTTGGTCCATTTAATCCAGATTGTACATGCTTAAGATTTAATCTTAAGCGTAATACGATTAAGATCATTCACTAATTCGTTCGAAAGAAGTAGCCCATCCTTTGTTTTTGCGCCACTGTCAGCCGAACGCGCTACTCGATGAACGAGCTGAGTGGCAGCGACACACGGACAGGTTCCAACCTGCTTTGTTTATTCTTGTAAATGTTTTACCCACATTTTGAAAAATATCACGTGAGATTGGGGGATGAGGAAGGGGGTTGAATAAAATCTCACGACATCTCACCAGGGGGGAGGAAGGGACAGAAAATTTAAAAAAACACCTCACGTAATTTATGGACCCCTCAGCGACCTCAAAATTCAGTTTTTAGCAAACACTCGATGAGTACACTAAATCTGCAGCCGGATCTTAGACCATAATCAATAGCCTGATATCTCAGTTTCTATAATCTGCAGGGTTAAATAGAAAATTTTCAAAGACTAGGCAAAGATTTTATTTAACAAATAAATTGAATGGTTCACATGATAACAACACACAATCATATTGCATGAATTTCCTAAAATATTATCACAAGTTATCCAATGTAACATATAAATAATGTGTAAAGTAAAGTATAATTATAAAAATGAGTCAAACCTTCACATAATTCACTATACATAACCTATTTATAAGTAGTAAAAGCATTATTTTAACTTTTAAAGCAAGCAGATAAAAAATATTGTCTAGGTACTGAACACATTAAAATTTTCTACTTTGGCATTATTTAATCTCTTCTAAAACAGTAACAGATTTTATAAATTCAATCTCATAGAGTAAATATTTAAAGCCCAGTAAGTCAAATACTATCAAGTCTAATAAGGAGAGGCTCGAAAGTACATAAAATCACAACCTTAGGTTTCACTTTTAAATTATTACTAGTACGATTGGAATGTTCTGATCAAGGAACCATAACCCTACCCAACTCGGGGAATATTTCGGCTTGAATAGGTCCGTATTCTACGTGTTCTCCATCTACTGTCATATAGCCCGACTCGGACATATCTGGCTCTATTCTAAATGCATTAACTGGAATAAGTTCTATTGGACCCTCTTCTGCTTGTGCAGAAGCATGGGCACCGGTACTAAGACCTAGAAGAAAATGCAACATTTGAGATCTACTAGCTCCGGATCGTACAATGAGTAGCCATATTTTTCCATCATTTAATCTGGCCTCGGGAGCAAACAAGCAATCTTCACCTAAGTGACTCTGATATGATGCATGTACCATCACGAATCTTCCTGATATACACTTCCAGGAAGAAGGGAGTGGTGCAGGTAAGCACGGTATCTGAGACGCTGGACCATATATTGCCGGTTTGTCTCCAATATTAGATGGCTTGCCACCGCCGCTATCTGCCGTGGATTGATATGAGCTTCCAGTTGCAGAAAAGTACGCACTTTTACGTGAATTGGCACTATACCAGGAATCAACCCGTTGTCTACCTGAAACAAAACAAAAAATCGAATATTTCTCTTTTAAACAATTTATTGCCGATTTTTTTAAATATTACAGTTATTTTCTTTCTGAGACAATCAACTACAAATCTGATATATTTTCTTATATTTCAACCAATCTTCTATTTTAGTATTTCAACTAATAGAGGGCAGTTTAATACTTTGAATTTTGTTCCTTTATTTTTGATATTATTTCTATAACCCTGGTTCCGAAATAGTGTGGAGTGATTCATCACCAGCATATGGACGGCTCAGGGACACGAGGGGCGAGGGGAACGAAATTCCATAGGCGTTTCATTTTAGAGCAGAATAAAAAAAAATTAAATAAAATATCCAAGTTATTAACATTGTTTTAAGTGTACTTGTGATGGTTTTTTTTTATTATCTTAAGAAAAATACTGTTATTAGATGGTTCTAAAAATGTGTGATATGTATACTCTATACGTTTTCTTTATCAAGTATTCATAAACTAATAATTTTTAGTATATTCATATAACACTAATATACTTGCATTAATTATAAGTAAAATAAATTAGTAATATTTAGTTTAAAAAAACTTTATAGTTCAGGTTCACTTTATACTTCATCACAATCCAGGCCTTTTGATTTTAGCCACTCTAAAATCTCGCCTTTCCTCCACGCTGAAGCTGGCAACTTCTCTATTCTCCAGCTGTGATAAGGCGAATTGTCCATCACAACATCTGCACCAGGTTCTATAGAAGGCAATATGGAAGAAAACCACTCTTCAAAGACTTCGCTTGTCACATCTTCATGGTAATCTCCTGTTCGCCGCGATTCAAACACATTTAAACCATTTTCCAGAAATCCTGATGCACTTCCGATATGCGTAATTATCAGCCGTCGTCCTTTTCCAGATGGTGCTTTGAGTCGAGTAGAGCAAAATGCCTGTCTTCTATTACTAATATTGCAGTCCTGTCATACTTTCAAAACGGTATGCCCTCTGTTTACCCAAGTCTCGTCTAAATAATAAATTTTTCTTTCTGACATCCGAAAATCTCGCATATTTTCCAAATATTTTCTTCGCCATAAAACAATTTCGTTTTTCTCAATAAGAAGACTTTTCCGACTTCGTTTTATATGACGAAAATTCATCTCGTGCATAGTTCTCAAAAGAACTTTCCGAGATGACTGAACTCGGGTAAAGATTGATTGTCAGAAATAGCAAGTGAAATTATCTTCAGTGTCGGAGTCTCATTTTTAAAAAAGAAACCATGGATTATCCGGCCAATTGCGTATTTGACATCTTCGTCGACGACAATTTTCTTTCTGCCACGAGTTTCCGTTTTCGTCTTTCTTGCAATGGGTTCCTCATCTGTAATTGTATGAAACAAACTATTCACACAGACTTTTGTCAACGAAGCGCATATATCAACTGCCTCAGTTTTACTGATTCCAGAATACCGTTCCAATATTCCTTCGTATACATTTTTGGTCATTTTCAGTTCTCCTTTTCATGTTTGAAATAGAAATTGTGCTCCAAAAAGAAAATAAAAAAATACGGGGAGATTTTTTTATAAAACACTATCACATAAAGCAATAAAAAAAATCAGTGACAAGGCCCATTACTCATAATTCACACTGCTTTCATCATTTCCAATAGTACCATTTTTTTTTAATACAATATTATTTAATTAAACCACATTAGATCATGGAAAAGACGGGGAAACCACTCTAAAAAAAAGTACCTTGAATAATTTTCTTGGATACTATGGTTCAATGGGGACTTTTCACATTTCATTTATAATGGTGTTGCCAACATTTGTATCAATTTCGTCTGCAGTATAACATTTGTATCAATTTCGTCTGCACTATATTAGAAACACCATTCTCTCGTCACATTATCGCTAAAATTGGGCCAGCCGTTTCGGAGATCGGATTTTATGCACAATTTCGTGGTTTATTATTTTGCGTGCAACTCTAATTCTTCTTCTAAAATAAAAGTAACCGAAACCCTAAAATAAAAGTATACCCTGGTTCCGAAATAGTGTAGAGTGATTCATACATAATATCACACCACCATCACAATTGAACGGTCTGCCTATTTGCAATGAATCACAGAATTTCTTAGTGTGCAAATTTGTGTACGCTCTATAGAAATCGTGGGCAGAACTCATTAGTAACCAGGTCTACCGCTCTCATTGGTGAGTTTTAGGCGGTTCTAAATTAAATTAAATTTCATTGGTCAGAGGTAAAGACGCCGGATTTCCTTGGATATATTGCCGCATGCGCTGTTTCATGTATGTATGTTTTGGCGCGACAGTTGATTCGCAATATAAATTAAATATAGTATTGTGTTATATGCGAGTGTTTAGTGTTTTTATGCGTAGGAAGTGACGAATGCGAGTAGTAGTGGTTCTAAAACAATAATTCCAATCGTAACCGACCGAATTTGACAGGAGGCGAACTGAAATTGATCAAAAATTTATACGAAGGAATATTCTTAAGATAATAAAAAAAACCATCACAAGTACACTTAAAAACATCGTAAGAACTTTTATTTAACTTTTTTTTATTCTTCCCCCTCTAAAATGATACGCCTATGGAATTTCGTTCCCTTCGCACCTCATCTCCCTGAGCCGTCCATATGCTGGTGATGAAACACTCCACACTATTTCGGAACCAGGGTAAGTATAACATCAGTCAATGAAACATCATCCAGTGAAAGTACCGTCAAAATCGGTCCAGCCGTTTCGGAGATTATAGCCGGAACAAACAGACAGATAGGACGGATAGACAAAAATTTTAAAATAAAAGAAGCGTAAGATACTTCTTATAACATCAGCTATTTGCCAGTGAAAGTCCTGTCAAAATCGGGAAAGCGTTTAGGAGATCGGATTTTGTTCACAATTTCATGGATTTTATTTTCTTGCGCAGAACCCTAATTCTTTTTCTGAAATAAAAGTAGCTTTAGTGGCTCCTTATAACATCAGCTATCTCAGTGAAAGTTGGGACAAAATCGGATTAGCCACTTCGGAGATTAGCCGGAACAAACATACAGACAGACAAAAAAATTTAAAAATGGTTTTTTGATGTATTGATAAATTTGAGTTAGCTTTTAACTCAAATTGACATGACTTCTTTATCCATGACGAAACATATCAGAGATAGAGTTTAAAGTTAGTAGATAAAGGTGTAATGTACCGGGTCTCTTAAGTCTCTTAAGATTGACAAAGGGGGGTGTCAACTTATCCTTTGCCGATTTAACTCATTCAAAAAAGGAGTATACACGGTTTTTGATGAATTTTTATAATCTGAGAACAGATATTAAAAATCTCGTAAAATATACAGGGTGGAAAATAAAACATGATTTTTTTAAATGGAACACCCCGTATATTTTTAGACCAAAATAATGTCCTTAATTTTCTGAATCCAAAAATGTGTAATTGTTATATAATCACTCCACCTGTTCGTGAGATATTACTAAAAACTTTTCACATTACGGTCAATTACAAAATAAGAACATCAAGATACCTCTGGAAACAATGCATATTTGCATTGTTTATTTGTTGACAGATGTCATCCAGTTTTTTGTGAGATAGTAGTTCACTCTCTTAGATATTAGCGTAAAAAATACGTAGTGTTCATAAAGAAGCAAGTTATTTTGAAAATGGTATATTCATTGGAAGAGCGAAAAGTTACTTGAAATTTATATTCAGTGCAACAAGAATAAGTCCCTTGCTCGTTAGGTTATTTCGAGAAAGGCTACCTCCTTCCAAAAATAGTTTTAAAAACATTTATGCAAAGTTTAGGAATACCGAATCTCTGAGAGACAAGAAAAGGGAAAGGCAAAGAACAAAAACAGGAGAAGACACAGAACTCAACGCGTTATTATATTTTAATGAAAATCCATCCAAATCATCCTATGCCGCCGCAATAGAATTGGATATATTACAAAGAAGTGTGATAAAAATATTACATCGCCATAATTTTACACCATATAGTATTTTGCCTGTTCAATATTTAGACGACAACAACCTTTTAGGTTAACCTTCAGCAGAGACATACTTGATAGAATAGAGACAGATGATGAGTTTCTAAGTCATGTCTTTTGGATTGACGAAAGCAGTTATTCTACTGCGGGAATTTTTAACAGAAAAAATGCACATTACTGGGCAGCGGAAAATCCACGTATTGTGAAAAAAATAAAAAACAAGAATACCAAACTGTAAACGTGTGGTGTGGCATCCACAAGGATGCTATTGTAGGTCCTGTATTTATAAATGGGCCCTTAAATGCACAACGTTATGTGGATATTCTTCAACATCCAGTTGAAAATTATTTAGATAATATTAATTTAGTGGACAACAGATCTGTTATTTGGCAGCAGGATGGAGCAACACCACACTCTGCAAGGAACGTCACCGAATACCTAAACAGAAAATATCCTATTTGGATAGGAAGGCACGGTGTTATACATTGGCCCGCTAAAAGTCCGGACTTTTAACTTTTTTTTAACTTTTTAACTTTTAACCACCACCAGAATGGTGGTGGTTACGTGGAAAATATTTAATTACGTTACGTGTAAATAAATAAAATTGTGTTACTCTACTGTGTTACTGTATTAATATTGACTTTTATTTGTTTTTATTAGGCTTATGTTGTTTATTGTTATTACTTGTTACTGTTATTGTCACCTATATATTATTTATTTATTATCTCAATAAATGGCATTGTTTCCAGAGGTATCTTGATATGTTTTTTGTTTTATAATTGACACCCGTAATATAATAAGTTTTTAGTAATATCTCACGAACAGGTGGAGTGATTATATAACAATTACACATTTTTGGATTCAGAAAATTAAGGACATTATTTTGCTCTAAAAATATACGGGGTGTTCCATTTAAAAAAATCATGTTTTATTTTCCACCCTGTATATTTTACGAGATTTTTAATATCTGTTCTCAGATTATAAAAATTCATCAAAAACCGTGTCTACTCCTTTTTTGAATGAGTTAAATGGGCAAAGGATAAGTGAGATAAGGGGGGTGTCAATCTTAAGAGACTTACCCGGCACACAAAAATCTAGTTTCACAAAATCTTGAAGTTTTTAAAAATATTATAATAAACAATAGAAAATAGCCTAAAATTATTTATTTTATGAGGTATATTTATTCATTTAAATCAAAATGAAAAAAAAGTTCCAATACAAAACGCGTTTCGTTAATTTACTCAAAACATTAAAATTGCGAAGTGACACCTTTATCCACTTATGTCTTCAATTAATCAATTAATTAATTAATGTATTTGACCTTGAGCTATTAAAAAAATGAGCAATTTATTGATTCGGCGTTCCTAACGTACTTCTGTGCCTACCTGACTAAAATATTCACGAGCCGCCACTGTTCAGAGATTACACGGGCTTTAAATTTTAATAATTTTCAAGTTTAAGATTACACAAGAATTTCAATCTCCCAGACAATTTGTAAAGTGCGGAGTGATAAAAATTAATTATAAAAATCTGATAAGATAGTCAATGCTTTTGAAATAAGGAAGTTCAAGACTTAGAAGTCGTTCATGGTCATTGCTAATTTCTTGTCTCTTGACAACAACACCAGAACCCAATGTTGTGTATTACAAATTCCACATTCCATTGGTATTTTTCATTGACCTCGCTTGTTGCTGTGGATATTAGAAGCTAATAATTTTCTAATGAAGGTCACAATGTTATTGCTTCAAATACCTTATAATTTATATTTCCTAATTTGAGCAGAAAATTACTACAGTTAATAAAAATGCTCTGCATATTGTAATGCATATTATTTTATTTTCCTATTTATTATTTTTATAATAATACTTATGGTATATAAGTACAGTTCATTCAATATGTATATATAGTTAACTGACCACATATAAGATACCGTGCAGTTGCCACATGTAATTCTCAATTTTCTCAGTATTCAATTAAAATATCAAATTCCACAATACTATATTAAAGTTGTATATATTATTTATGAATGTTATTAAATAATAATTGTGCACACAATAATATATTATATAATATTTTCATAGTTAAAAGCGGCAACGCCGATCCACGACCTTTCCAATAAGGAATATTCGAGCAGTATATCTCTTTTTAACTTATTGGAATCGTATCTCTCGGATCGGGATCGGATTCTCGGATCGAATAGGATCAGGTTCGCATATCTTACAGTGGCGTGTTCGTGGGAATTCCTAATATATTATTTATATACCTACCTATGTAGGTATAAATCGCTACGAGAGTTGAAATAAAAGAGTATGGCGGTTAGCAAACATGTTTGTTCGTTTCGTATGAAACCTGAAAAACGTAGATTTCCACCAGACCTCGCTTTATTTACGAGATAGGATAGGCAAAAATAGATAGTGGGTGTTAGAGCAGAGCCGACTTTAACAAAAAAAAAGTTGATTTATGGGCTGCTCGAAGTAGGTACTGACGTGTACTGAGGTAGGTAGGTAGGTACCTATTACATCCTCCACTTAAGACATTTCTCAAATAATTTTATCCAAAAAATATTCCAGTGCTTGAGGCCGCTAGGTTATAAATGCTAAATGCAACGATATAAGATAGGTTTTTTATTGGGATTTACAAAACTGAAAACGCTCTCTGGTTTATTACATAAGTAGGTACTTATTGTCCATTGACTTTATTTTTATGTAGGTACCTACCATCCTAGATCACAAATTAATAATTTACATCAGTGGGCAAAATTAAAAGTTCTATAGACTGTTTATAAAATTATAATCGTGTACCTACCTAGCCACTGTAAAATTTTCAATGACTGTAAAATACCTCAAGGTCAGTTTCTAATTTTGATTGGCTGTAAAAAGTGTGTGTATTGGAAATTGCTTTGCGCTGAGAAGCTGGTAGGTAGGTATGTATTGCATTTGTCATGATTTTTAAAAATGTGTTGAATTTACTCTGGTTTAGTTATGTAGGTACCTATTAACAAACAAGCTCTGATCTTTGTCAAAGTTTATCTGTTAATAATCTTTGGCTTTGTTGAGTGTTAACGATTTGGTAGATTAGGTAGGTACCTACTTACACAATAAATATGATTGTATTTCAATTGCAAGTATATTTATTTTATTTTTCCGTTTTAAAGTTTATTTTTCTCGACTACGTAGCTGTTTTGTACATATTTATTTTTGTTACTTGTGGGAAATATGGCTACTGGCGAACCACCCACTAAAAAATGGTAACGCGCTGAAAGCAATACTTCATGAGTGGTGTGGAAACTTGCATTCAATATCAGCTGTGGTGTTGAAAATATGCATATAAAAACCTTCTACTTTCACCCCCCCTAAGAAAAAAAAATGTCTACGCCAATGAAAAACATTGTGTAGGTCAGGGTTGCCGGTCGTTCAACTATACATACATATTGTACGAACTGTAGGTATTATTATAAAAATAATAAATAGGAAAATAAAATAATATGAATTACACAGTGTTGCAAATTGTAATATAAGTACATACCTAATAATAAGTAAATAAGTATTATGGATTATCATTTTAAAACCAAACATAACTTTCCACTTTCTGCTAGGGCCGGAACCAAGTTAGTATCAACAACGATAGATTAGCGAAATGTGTGTCGATGACAGTGTAGTGTTTTAGGTGTTAGCACGTTTGGCTTTTGTTTCATGTCGAAGGTTTCAAATTATATGAATAAGAATTACATATCTACCTTTCTGCGTTTCCAAATGAACTTCAGCCGGCAAGTCCAGACTGCTGCAACAATTATTATCTGTAACATGGAAATCGTCCTTAGGCTCAAGCAGAGGCACATCTGCGGGGAGGTACCACAACTTCCCGCCATAACTCCTGAGTCCAATCAACCTCGCCAGGGACCAGACGGTAAACCGCTGCCCTCCCAACATCCGCAAACGCTCACTTTCAATATCAATATCAGACAAAAGACCCCAACCGACTGAAAGGAAAGAGAACATAATTTGAGAAGTGGTTTCAACTCTTACAAGGTCCATTGTATCACAACTGTTTCTTACAGCTGCAAGCGCTGCGGGAAGTGTTGGTGATGGTAAATAGGGCTCTGAGCAGTGATGAGCGATACTACGTGCTAGTCCATTACCAGAACCTCCAGGTACCACACCTATCGGAATAGCTTTGATGGCCTCTGCCCAGTCCCATCGTTCAAATATGCCATTGATTACTTCGAATACAATACCATCACCTCCCACCTATAAACATTTCATATATATAATACATAGGTATTGTAAATTGTTAGTTCTACTATTATACGTAGAACATAAATTTAAATGTTGCAACAAATATAAAATAATGGGCCTGTCACCATTCATACAGCTTCTTCACATATGATAAGATGTACAAAAAATATTTTAACGTACCTATCTATATTTTAACGTACCTTTTTTTAAATATTTTTTCTAAATATTTTAACGTACCTATCTATATAGTAAGCCATTAAAAACGTTAGAATGAGCGAAGTATGAAGGTTTTTTATTGCAAAATTATTTTGAAAACGGCATTGTTTTCAGTTATTCCTCAATAATAAGAAAAAATAATGATTTTAGAGAAAAAGTTTCAAAGAAAAGGATAAAGCATTTAAAAAAATCGCAACAATTTTTTCGCCGCTATATTTAGTGACAAAGTTTACGCGAAATAACAAAAATACGATAAAATATAGACAAAATTTGTGTGAATTCGTTGAGATTGGATTTAAATGTTGCAAGAAATATAAAAAAATGGCCCTGTCACCATTCATACAGCTTTTTCACATATGATAGGACGTACAAAAAAAATAAGGATTTCCTAGGATTTTTCTTATGGAAAATGGTTCTCGGTTACATTTTCTGAACTCGCAGTATATTGTAGTTTTCGACCCATTTTTGAAATACAGATGGATAAAGTTAAAAAAGCGGCGATTATTATAAAACATTTGAATTTACTAGACTTAGTAGGTGTCAAAGGTTTTGATTTGGAGTTTGGATCAAACTCGTTGAAATAGGGCTTGAATGAAATATCTTGACGTACCTATATAGTAAGCCATTAAAAAAGTTAGAATAAGCGAAGTACGCATCATGGTTTTTTATTGCACAATAATTTTGAAAACGGAACTGTTCTCAGTTTTTCCTCAAGAATAAGAAAAAAATAATGATTTTAGAGAAAAAAGTTTCGAACAAAAGGATAAAGCATTTAAAAAAACCGCAACAATTTTTTCGCTGCGATATGTAGTGCCAAAGTTAAACGCGTTAGAGTTAAAAACAAAAATAGGATAGAATATAGACAAAATTTGTATGAATTCGTTGAAATGAGTATCACCTAGCCATTAGTATGCTTAGCAGAACGTGGCAACCTATTGCAATTTTACAAAATGTGTCAAACTATTGCAAAATTGTTACCTTGGAATTTTGGAATGCTACCCACCCTGTCACAGCATACAGATCCTGATGAAAATTAGTGCAATAAATCGGTAGGTAATAAATAACAGTCTTACATGCCCATTTTCAGAAATAATCATATTACAAAATAAATTGTTATTTATGGTAATTACAGACCGTAACTTTGTCAATTTTCAACTTAGAGACGTGCAACAAACTGCATACAATTGTGCTGATTTTTAGATGATTTTACTATTGGACCAATAAAAGCCGTGATACCAGACTCACTTTTTAACGTGTCGGAGCCGTTCTATTTGATTGTATTTTATCCTAGACTTATAACTGGAACAGCTATTTATTTAAATACTTGGGAAAAGTACTATTTTGTGTAACGAGAAGATTTCTGCGTTACGAGCCCTAGCGAGTTCCACAAAAAGATGCGAGTTACACAAAACAGTGTTTCCCAACGTGTTTCATACAAGATTTTTTCAAATTTTCATCAATTTTATATTTTATGAGAAGAACTCTTAAAAGCAATCCAGTAGGTTGAAACGGTGTGACACCTCGTCACTTTCATAGCTTGTCAGATCTAAATAACCTACATTGCGCAACTTATTTAACGCACAACCAAAAAGTTAACTCAAATTTGACGTTATGTATTTTCGACAATTTTTGTTCGTTTTGGTCGATTTTTTTTTCAAATTGTAGGTTTTTCTCTTAGGAATATCACTGTCTTAGTTGTTTTGGAAAAACAAATGATTTTGATATTATACCAGGTGCTATAAAAATGCCATGTTTTTTTCCGAAATTTCAAAACGTCCTGTGGGCTATACAAGGTATTGCAAGTTATTGCAATTATAGCCAATTTAAAGCCTCATGTTTTTTCTACATTTTCTTTTTTTATTCATTTGTTTATCTCTGTTACTTCATGAAATACACCGTTTTGAAACACCATATGCTTTTATTCACATGAAATGCATTTATCGGACAACGCAAACAGCTAGCAAGCTATGGAAATCGAAGATTACACGTCATAAACTGACAACTGTGTCATTAGTTTTTTGTTGACAGTCCAGCAATAATTAGTGAATAATGGAACGCCAAACCAGAAATTTAACTCGTGATGAATATGTTGAGGCAGCTACATTACATGGTGAAGGGTGGAGTTACAACCGCATAGCTGGAAGGTTGGGAGTGTCTCACACAACTATAGCGAGAGCAATTCAAAGGTACGCGGAAACAGGAGAACATTCCAGACGGGCCGGTCAAGGTAGATCTCGTGTTACCTCTGCTATCCAGGATCGCTTTTTAAGAGTAAATGCTGTAAGACAACGATTTATAACTGCAACACATTTAAGAGCACAACTTCAAGACGCAGGTGGGCCACTCATATGCGTTCAAACTGTACGCCGACCACTGAGGGAGGCAAATTTAAGACCCAGGATTGCTGCTCGAGGACCCGCATTAAACAGTAGATCATCGAAGAGCCAGAGCCAGATTGAATTTTGCCAATGAGCATGTTAATTGGATGGAAGCAGATTGGGAACGTATTCTTTGGACTGATGAGTCAAGGTTCAGTTTGTATAATTGTGACAGACGTAATCGCGTCTACCGAAGACCCGATGAGCGATACAGTCAATGCAATTTTTTGTACACAACTTTATATGGAGGTGGATCCGTCATGGTGTGGGGCGGAATATCTTTGACTGGGCGAACGGACTAGGTAACTGTGAATGGAAATCTCAATTCTGACAGATACATCACAGACATTCTTGAAGCACATGTTTTGCCTTATGCCCCCTATATAGGACCCAATTTTTTACTTATGCAAGACAATGCGCGTCCCCACACGAGTCTTATCGTGAGAAATTATCTTGAAGAAGAAGGAATTGATCACATAGACTGGCCAGCCCGTAGCCCCGACCTTAACCCCATTGAACATATTTGGGATTTTATCGGTCGGCGGTTACGAAGTAAGGGACGACAACCCCAAAATTTACAAGAATTGGAAGGACGCCTAGTCGAATTATGGAATGGCCTAGATCAGAACCTAGTCAGAACTTTGGTTTTAAGTATGAACCAAAGATGTCGGGAGGTCATTCGCGGAAGGGGTGGAAACACCAGATACTAATTCTCTATTTACTTTTGTTTTGTTTCCTGTTATTCGTTGTTTTATTGAATAAAGCAATCCATTTTTCTAGGTGTTTTTTGAGTTTTTGTCCTTTTAAGACCTTTTTCTCTTCTAAAACACCTTGCATCTCTCAATAAATTATGAGATATCAAGGAAAACAGAACAAGCAATACGGGGCATTGAACCAGTAAAATGAGTAATAAATAATGAGCACTTGACAAAAACAAAAAAACTAATAAATTTAATAAAAATCACGTCAACTCAAAAATTGGATATTTTATGAACAGAGATAAACAAATGAATAAAAAAAGAAAATGTAGAAAAAAAATGAGGCTTTAAATTGGCTATAATTGCAATAACTTGCAATACCTTGTATAGCCCACAGGACGTTTTGAAATTTCGGAAAAAAACAACATTTTTATAGCACCTGGTATAATATCAAAATCATTCGTTTTACCAAAACAACTAAGACAGTGATATTCCTAAGAGAAAAACCTACAATTTGAAAAAAAAATCGACCAAAACGAACAAAAATTGTCGAAAATACATAACGTCAAATTTGAGTTAACTTTTTGGTTGTGCGTTAAATAAGTTGCACAGTGTACTATGAAACGAACTTGAAACCAGTTGCGTAATATTTTACTTTTCATAACTAGTTGTGAAAAGTAAGACGTTTCCTAACATGAAAGGGTTTTGAAGTCTC
>CAXKVY010005326.1:0-26405 GCA_964058915.1 Tetropium fuscum | reverse complement strand
AAAAATTCAGGGAGACTGGATCCGTTGGAGACGCCAAACACACTTGTCGTCCAAGAGCAAGCCGTTCAAATGTCAATATCGAAGCAGTGCGTGAGAGTGTCGGTGACAATAAGAAACCTCAATTCAGCGTCGTGGATAAGAATTGCAAATTTCAAGAAGCTCTCTACAGCATATACTCACTAAAGATCTGTGTCTCCATGCTTAACAAAATCAATTAACAACAACTGAGGCCTAATGACCATGCACAGTCTGTCTACTCTCTCGTTTCGGTGATCAGAATTGGCCCCCCAGATCGTGTGATTTAACACCATTAGATTTCTTTTTGTGGGGTTATTTGAAATCACAGGTCTATGTCAACAGGCCCACAACCACCCGTGCATTAAAGGATGATATTCTACGGTGCATCATCGAAATTCAGCCACATTTATGCAGAATGGTCTTGGGAAGCCGTTATATCAGAAGTTATATCAGTAAACATTAAGCAACAAAAATACAAAAATTAACCGTGGTGGAAATTACAAAATTCGTTGCTAGAAAATCGTTGCTAACTTCACACCAATCATAAATTACATTGTTGCCAATATGCCTCGCTGTGCATTGTGCAACCATACATTGTTTTGGCAAATTTTCAATAACTGTTTGTGATAAAATATAAGTCATATACCTATACTGTTCGAAAGATAATTGATGACCAAAAAATGTCAAAAAAGTATAAGACACGTTTTCAGCTACATGTAACGGATTCCGAGTTATTTAGAATAATGTTTCGAAAAAAATTAAAATAAAAAAAATTATTTCATAGTTAAACAATTATTTCTAATATTATAAAGCTAAACAATGCTGTGAATTATACCATTGGAAAGCGCATTTTCTCCTAATAATCACTAACAATATAGATTAATATCAAAATAAAAAGTCGAGTTATATAGGGAAATGTCGTAGGGAATCTACACAAAACTTTGGAGGCCATATGGATTATCTCAACACCGCTAGAGGTCCATAAAACTTTTTTATAAGGCTTTTTGGACGCGTCTACCGATGTACTTACAGGCTAAGCTAAATCACTTACCTGGCCGTCTCAATGGCGCATGCGCGAGTTTGCCGGGCACCTTTCAGGAATTTGGAAGATGCCTAAGTTTGATCGCAAATCGTTCGATATGTTCTCTCACAAATTTTGTATATTTGGAACGCGAAAAGAAATCGTGTAATATTATAGATGTGTAACATAGCTGTTAATATATTTCAGTGTGTAATGGGATGATTTATTATTATTATAAGTTTACTCGTACTTAAAAAAAGCAGTTAAAAGTTTACTCCTAGTTAAAAAAAGGAATAGTTCATTAAAGCTAAATTGTGAGGTTATGTTTAACATTTTATTCTGCTGGGAATGTTATTTGAATTAATCGAAAAATCTGGAATGACGGAAGCACTAATTTTGTTTTAGAGGATGTAGTAGAAAAACTTTCAGAACAACCATCACAAATTAAAGAACACCATAAAGAAGACATCCAACAGTTTGATAGTGAAAAGAAAATTGACAACCAGGAAACGAGTAAGTACAAGCGATGAAGAACAAGTCAGGAAAACTGGAAACTGGAAATTTAACTACAGTGAACATTTTTTTAAAAATAAACGAAACAAATATCGAATCAAGGAAACGCAAGATGGAAATGCAACAGTATTATCCGCTCAAGAAATGCAAACCCCAGTAAACATTATTGTATTCTTATATTTATCAGTTTTGAATTCTTTCTTTTTTGTTACATATTATGTTGATAGTTACTTTTTGTATATATTTTGTATAAATATTGTCAGATCTACATATAGATATACCAGCACACATCCCGCTAACCACACTGAAAACTAAATTACAAAACTCTGTTCTCATCATAATCGTTTGTTTCATATAATATATTGACATAAAGGGCCACTGACAAATAGTTTGAATTTGTAACGCAGTGGCTCCTTACATTTTCTTTACAATTTCGTTGTTCTAATTTTGCTAGTTATTGGCGATCTAGATAAGAACTATATAAGGACCATGATGCTTCATAATTATTTTAGAAGAACTTGTACTCCGTTTTGCCTTCTCGATATATATGTATGGAATTAAGTTTATTCCAATCAGCGTGTTTGAAGTCAACATTGTATTTAGTAGTTTAGTAGTTCTGTCTGTCTGTTAAAAATATAATTAATACTCTGCTCTTGTAAAATTTTATTAATATGTACCTAATAAAAATAGTTATCATATAAAAATCCATTAATACCTATATCTATCCCAACATATACCTAACTATACTACTATTCTATCTATATACTCTTAGCTACTTGTGTAAGTATATAACATACATAATAATATAATAATAATGACATTATTATACAAATAGTTTAAAAGCCAAAGAATTATGTAAACGTTGAAAAAGTTGTTTGGTAGCGTTAAAAGCAGTTGAGTAAAATAAGGTTGTTTTTGCTTTTATCACTATGACCATTTTGGTACTAATTTGTTAGTTTAGTATATTATAATAATATCGATATATACTGGCATGACAATAACAAGACCCAATGCAAATTATAAAGATTTTAATATTACATTGATCTTATTTTTATAAGGTTTTATATTTTCCAAATTACAGTCTGCAAGCTTAAACATTATTAAACCAAAAAAGTATAAGGATTTTAGTATAAAGTGTTACAATTATAAAGGAGAGTTTGGCAATGATTTTTTTTTCTATGTAGGACGAAAAGAAAGTCATTTATTTCCATCTAAAAGATTTTAGATTTCTAAAATTAAAAATGGCAAAATAGTTATTGTGCCGTAACGCAAGTAAAAAAGGCGAAGAACTGTTATAGCCGTGATAATAAATATACCACAAAAATTAGACATCCCCTATAGTCAAAGCCGGAAGGGGGTTTACATATTGAAGAAAAATGCAGACAAACATCTATTACCCACCAACATTGCCATCTGTTGTGCTGGGATCGAACCCATTAACACGGTGGTCTTTAAACTACAGGTATTTGTCACACTACCTACGTCTTAGCTCGCTGAGCTATCGTGCCAATATGATAATGTACACGATATTGATATATTTTACACCTACAGAAAAATATACTTGGGTACCTAATACCTATGACCTATAAATATTGATGGGACTATATAGAAAATTAATAGTAAGTACGTATTAAAAAAACCCACAAATACCGTAAAATGCACTTTTCTCCTATATTATCCTATTTATTTATAACCGCTATTCCAGATCTTTCGATTTATTCAAATACTTTCCCAGCAGAATAAAACGTTAAACATAACCTCACTATTTAGCTTTAATGAACTATTCCTTTTTTTAAATAAAGTACGAGTAAACTTATAAATAATAAATCATCCCTTTACACACTCATTTCAATATATTAACAGCTGTTACACATCTATAATATTTCACGATTTCTTTTCGCGATCCAAATAAACAAAATTTGTGAGAGTTGTACAATGTTTGACATGTCAATGTTGCCACGTATTATTCATTTGTACACATATCAGCAGGCAATATGGGCAAGTGCAGCGTAGGATTAGATGATAATAATTATATATTGAATATCTATCCTACACCTAAAATAATATAAAGGGCCAAATTAATTTACACACAATATCCAAAAAGTAAATATAATTATAAACTTCTCTATAAACTTTTCTCCTGGGAGGCGCGATATCGAGATACAGGGTGTTAAACTTTAAGACCCTGTATCTCGACTATGATTGACTAAACGTTGATATTTTTCGGGGACTTTGAGCGCTCCAAAACCTTCAATTCATTTTTATAGGGCGATTCCGTTAAAATTGTAGATTTTAATGATCTTCTAGAAGATGTCTTCTTTTGTTTTTCCTTTGCCATTGGAAGAGGACTGATATCAACAATTCTTACTTTTGACGAGGAATGACAATTAGAAACGTTTAGCACCATTTTTCGTTTGGCAACAAAGGTTGATAGCGGTCGATCTTCTTCGGAGTCGTAGTCGATCTTCTTCGGATTAATGCAGTAGAACATTATAGTGCCGGAGTTGTAATATTTCGTTGTTGAACGGCCAGATTCCGGTATTACGAAATCCATGTACACCAGTCTGTACGTTTGATACTTTCCCAAAATCTTCTCTCACAGCTCCTGAAATTGATACAATCCGACCACAATGATTTTTTAACCACTTAGCAGTGGCGGCTGGTGAGGTAGTGCCACGGAGCCATGGCACCACCTTATTTATTCGTAAAAATACATAAATATTAACTGTATCTTTCATTTAAACATATTTTCTATCTAGTGCATTTCTCCCCATTCTTCAAGAGTTTATAGAAAGTCTGGCAATAGCGCACTCCATACTGCCCCGTCGACGCGACGCACGCTCTAAAAAATAGGCAGGTACGTAAACATTGGAAAACGATTAGCCGCGGCCGGTTTCTTGCTCAATCTGCGCACGCAAGTTCGTTGCGCCTGGCACAGTGAAATGAAATAGATGTTCCAGGATCGTGTGTGAGCGACAGAGATAAAGTGTAGTCCATACAATTTTACATACACAGGTTAAATAGTAAAAGGAAAGAATATTGCTGTGCCAGGCTCAGGAACACAATTATGTTGTTAATTCTGTGGCTCAGGGCAGGGCTCAGTTCCTTGACTTAGTCGGTTTGTGTGCATCGCGTTTTACTGTTAATGTAGACATCACGACGTGTAGCGTGTTTTTCTAGGACAATTTTTATTTTTGAATCAACAGATTTGTTTTGTTGTAGTTAACTTTTATTGGATATTGGATTAGTGTGTCTGTGTGTGATAAATAGTGTGTAGTTTTTAGTAGGTGTTAAACAAATTAATCATGAATAAGATCGGCGATTTATAAACTTTTAGTAACTTTTCACTGGAAGAAAAACTTAAAGTTAAGAGTTAGATCGACCTGATTTAAATATTATAAAAGTGGCACTGGATATCTCGATCCCGTAAATTTAATAAAACTTTCTACGGTAAAAATTATTGGTTGTGTGGATGTGAAGAGACTAATAAACTGTTTTGCTTATTAGTCTTTGACACTAATAAACTTTCATCGCGTGTGTTAATTAAATTAATTTTATAACTTTTCTTTTAATACACATAAAGACATTAAGTAGTTTTAGGAGTTCTCTATAGTATTATATCTCAGGAGGTTAGAAGTAATCTACAACTACTGTGAGTAAGTAATGTTCTATAATCTTGATTAATTATTTTGTACTAATACATTATGACCATTTTTTGAAATTTATCTATAAAAATAAATGTGTGTTGAAAATCAAAACAATAATGCACCCTTAAAGCCGGTGGCCATGGTAATCATAAACTCAAATAATTATTCTTGTGGAAGTCTGTATTTTTGTTCAAATGGATATTTGATTGAAATTCTGAAGTGCCAGGAAAACGCGTGACCTTGAAAATTTTAAAAATTTTCGCCTGCGCCGCATTTTATTATGTATCTTTCCCAATTTTGGCACTACCTGTTTAATATGGCACGAGCCGCCACTGCCACCTAGTAAGGTACATATCGAACGATTTGCTCATAAACTAGGCATCTTTCAAATTCATTTAATTTAAATTCCTGAAAGGTGCCCCGCAAAATCGCGCATGCGCTATTGAGACGGCCTGGTATGTGATTTAGCTTAGCCTCGTACTTGCTATGTACTATCTGTATCCAAAAGGGCGCATTGGTAGCCAGATGTGAAACTTTTTTCAGCTATCCCACATCAGTAATATGTACTTAGTTGGTTTGTGTACGTAAACTGGAGTAGTCAAACATGATGAATAATTTTTCATTACAGTTAAATGTTTGTAAACATTACTGTCATGTTTAAACGTTCGACAGTAATAAATATTTTCATTGGGAGTATTTATTATTTCTATATAGTTTTTATAGAATTTGATACCTAGCACACCACTCACCAGTTGAGATAAGAGTTATTTTTGAATCAAGTACCGAATTAAAGGGGTCTGCTTTGTTATCTACGGGGCATAGAAAGGTTATAATACATGCGTTTTTCGTGAATTTTCAACAATAAACACTTTTCAAAGTATCGGTATATATTTGCCATTATTTATATTGGAAATCAACTTATTAATTGTACAGCTCTCATTTATTTATCTATTATTTGGTCCCGAGAGTTATGAGTTAATTTAAATAAAACAAATGCCTATCGTTCGATCTCTTGTGTCGGTTACTTACATTTTCATATTTTTTTCCTGGTTGTCCTCATATTTATTAGTTCAGATACCTCACTATCTACAATATTTATTTCAAGTAAATAAAATTGTAAGACGAGTATTCCTCTCTATTTAACCAGATGTTCATCTCATCTCCTATCTAGAACCTTTTAGCAGGTCAAATAATAAGCGATTGTGACGTCCAAACACAAACCATAACATTCAACAATTTATTTTATTATATCGTTATCTATCGACCCTTGTTTGGTGTCAATATATTTATTTCATATGTAATTTACATTTCCTTTTCGTCTCAGTTATAGACGGTGGTATTTGCTTAATAATGGTGGCGACAAGGCTATCAAGAGACTTTTACTTGTTTGTAAAATATTATTTAGTATGACGTATCGTGAGCTGTTATTACAGCATTTCCATCTATACCATTAAAGTAGATGGGTTTATCTGTATAATTCCTTGGCACACCTTTGTCAGGGCGTTATTTAGAGTTACGATGATTTCAAGAGGACCCAATTCAAACCAGCGCAGTGCATTATTATATACGGACAAAGAGTATTGATTTCGACATCGACAAATCAAAAATAAATAGCAGAGGAAATACCTAACAGTTAATTTGTTACATTATCTCCAAGACAAAAGTTTTTCTAACGTTTGATCATATGAATTATGTGTCATGATAGCAACTTTTGTAGCAATTGTTACATTTTAAATATAACGTTAATATGAATATAATGTGTGATATGAATGACATTACGTAAGAATATTTATAGAATATCTAAATAGCTTAACTTTCATATATTTGTTTGCATATTGAGGAATGTATTGAAAACATATTTCACGACATAAAATATAGTATAAAACTATATTTTATACTTCGATTATTGCTCATCCTTTATTTCATTTTCGTGTCCTCAAACCAACTGTGGGATACCTACATATTTAATATTTTTCATGGTATATAAATACAACATATATGTGCTTCTAATAACTACTATATAACGATAATGAAACTAGGATTTATTTTGGATTCTAGGATTCAAGTTATTTAGAATTACCATTGTTGAGATTACTAAAGAAAGGAGATCTAGTCATTATAAAAAAATTAAGAGTCACAGCTACTTTTACCTTTTGAGGGACCTTATGAAATATAGAATAAGAGGTGTATTTCATATGTCACATATATAAATATTATGAATAATAATACATGCCCTAAAATATATTGAAAGCAATACATTGTAAATAAACAAAGCAAATAGTTAAGTTAAGTTTAAAATAATAGTAATACAAAGTTATTAATAGTATCTAGTAATTTAAATATAGAATTTAAAATTTAACAGCTCATATGTAAATACTGATTAAGATTTTAAGAAAATTTATTTCGAAATTTCTTCAATACCTTCAGTATCTAGAAATTCCTAAAATAATTTTGGGAATGTTGAGATAAACGAATATCCAGAGCCCAAATATAGAGTTAAAATACAATAAACACGTTAAATTATAAAGTAATTCGTGTACTGAGATTCAATCTATAAAGTCCCAACTCTAGTATCAGTCGCGAGCGCAAGCATCTCTACACATCGCACAGACGATGTACGAGAAATCATCTGATTGGCCAGTATGTAAATTAAATAATATTAAAGTCATTTATCGGCGCAAAATTCTAAATCCAACTTAATCGGAATAGACAAATCCTAACAAACATTATGGTATATGACACTAACATAAACTCGGTATATTTGGACGTAAAATTGTAAAAGCGTCATGCCAGGATTATTAATCCTGAACCCAGATTAATAATCCTGAAGCAAAACGTTTGAGGTACAGATGGGTACAGGTCACTGTATTGTGAACATTGAAACTGATTTGTGGAAAGTGAATATGAATGTGATGTGTGAATAAATTAAATAATTAGCTGTAATATGATTTGTCACATTATATGAGAGTAACATATCACTCGTGGATGGACAAACAAACAAATGGATAAACTTCCGTAGAAACGAGTAACAAACTGGAGAGTTGCAATAGCGTCCTTTAACAAGCGGCAGCTACGCTTAGGTGTCTGTAAAAATTTATAAATTATAATTAGTTAGACAATAGTAAAATAAGAAAATTTGTGCTACAGTATTCAGTTATCAACGGGTAAACAAATAGAGAAGAAAATTATCAAGATTTATGGTGTTCTGACTTGGCAATAAGTTATTTCAAGCACGGCGTCTCCAGGGAGAGTGTACGAGGCGAAAATAGTGTGTACGAGGAAGGAAAAGGAGGAGAAATCGGTCCAAGAAAATAAAGTAAGCAGATGATAATGCTTATCCAAATTTTCCGTGTTAAATTGATATCTACCTACCTAAAAGTTACGGTCAAAAGTAGCGAGTAGGTATCCATAGTAAAGGTCATTCCGATAGATGGCAGCATCGTGAGGAGGATAAGCAGTTTTCCAATTGGTAGTACGAGGTTCTTCCGATAGATGGTGATTCTGACAGATGGAATTAGAGACCCTTTAATGAGAGTCTGGCCAAGACGTTGCCACTTTCTGATTGGTGCCGCCATTTTAGTTCAGAATTGAGTGAGTCACTCAGATTTTGACATTTGTAGGTTGTTTATATTCGCAAAATTGTGACATGCAAAGTAAATCTACCATTCTTCATTGTGCAAAACTTCAAATGTGTGTGCTTCAAATATATGTGCTTCAAATGTGCTTCAAATATATGTGCTTCAAATATATGTGCATATATAGAAATCAGAATATTGAATACGCAAGTTGTGATTAAAAATTGAGGTTGTGTTCATTGTTGTGTTATTGGCTTTGTGTCTAAAGAAAAATGAACTCAAAACGTTATTTCTAGGAGGTAATAGGACTTAATAACTTAAAATGACGGGATTTTATGTACCTGAGTGTCACAATTCCACTAGGAGGGGGGCTGGGATGAGGGCATTTCCCCGTGATCCAAATAGGAGAAGAGAATGATCAACAAAGATTGGTAGGAAAAATTGGTGGACACCTAAAGACAGTTCAATTAGAATATATTTCTCGAATTTAAGGAAATCATAAAAAATAGAGACGAAACTAACAATCATTCTGAACTGTCATAATCTAAAAAAAAATTAATTAATAGATTTATAGTTTTTAGATTAAAAGTGAACTGTAAAAAAAATACAAAAAATAACCGCCAAGGATAGTAAAAGTATGGCTATGCATAGTGTTGTGATATAATCTTTTTATTCTTGTATTTTGTTCTGATTAATAAATTGTTTGATAATAATTATTGTAGAGTTTTCGTCCCATTATTATTATTCATGAAAATACATATTTTACTGGTAAGTTAGTAGAAGCAGTACTACTCATTTTTTAAACCTTTTATTTTATACCGCATATCCAACTTTTTAAATTTGGCGCCAAGAATTGTGATATAAAATGGCTGCCTTGGCCAGACTCTCATAGAAGGTCTCTAGATGGAATGAGTGTGGTGAAAATAAAAATAAACAAAGTGAAGTTCGGTTTAAATAAAATTGTGGTGCTTCGAAACTGAAAGGATTATATATATATATATATATATATATATATATATATATATATATATATATATATATATATATATATATATATATATATATATATATACATATATATATATATATATATATATATATATATATATATATATATATATATATATATATATATATATATATATATATATATATATATATATATATATATATATATATATATATATATATATATATATATATATATATATATATATATATATATATATATATATATATATATATATATATATATATATATATATATATATATACATATATATATATATATATATATATATATATATATATATATATATATATATATATATATATATATATATATATATATATATAAATATGTATATACACACTGACGGACATAAAAAGTGGCGCACCTAGATTTTGTCCCAAATTTGATGTTCAATAACTTTTAAACCAGCCTATCGATTTTGATAATTTTTTTTAGTTTGAAAAGTTTGATTCTTGCGGATGACTATTTTGTAATTGGCTTTCCATAAAAAATGTATTTTTTAATATGTACAGCCTTTAAAAACCGATTATGATTTTGACACGAAATTTGATTGTCGCTGTGGAGTGAAATTTTATTTGTATTGAATTCTTAGGTTGGTCACGGTATAGGTCCCATTGAGCATTTATGAATCCCATTGAGCATTTATGGGATGACTTGGGACAACGTGTTAGTAGACGCAACCCAGAGAATCTGAATGAATTGAGGATTGCTCTTACAGAAGAATGGGACAATATCCCTCAAATCACTATCACAAATTTGATTGTAAGCATGCCTAGGCGTATGGAAGCTGTTATAGCAGCCAGAGGAGGAAATACTCGTTATTAGTTAGATAGTTATTACTAAGATTCAGAAGACCTAGAAGACGTGGCGGCGTCGCAACTTTCGCAACTCGTCACGTGCATGCACTTGCTCGTCTCATTCAGCGCAAGCCGTCGTAGTCGAAGCACGTCCACGATACACAGAAAACGGTGTGTCAGGCTGCCAATATATATATATATATATATATATATATATATATATATATATATATATATATATATATATATATATATATATATATATATATATATATATATATATATATATATATATATATATATATATATATATATATATATATATATATATATATATATATATATATATATATATATATATATATATATATTGTGAAAAGTAATCTTGGGTTGGTAGCATTTCATTCAGTAATGAAATGCTACCAACCCAAGATTACTTTTCACAAAATAAATATGAATAGCAAAGAATTTCAAAACTAATAAATATATATATATATATATATATATATATATATATATATATATATATATATATATATATATATATATATATATATATATATATATATATATATATATATATATATATATATATATATATATATATTAGCTTTGAAGTTCTATTCATATTTGTTTTTTGAAAAGTAATCTTGGGTTTGCAGTATTTAATTACATAGAGAAATAAGCAAATAGACGAATAATAAGGAAGATAGATACACTTACCAGTTCTATATCTGGACATACACATGGAAACGAACTACTTAGAAGTTGTACAAGTTCTTTCACCTTCATTGGGGATCTTCAGAGTGGTGTACGACCTGTTTCATTGATCATTTATACTTGAATTTAAAATATTAATAGTCCAACACTTGCAGTGACGTTTTATGACATCAGTTTTAGACGGAACTCAAATTCTTAGAATACACAAACCTAGTCTACTATTTATATTTGTTCTATTTGAATATATTATATATAAAAGCATTAGGCATACAGTTATCCAGAAGATGTTAAACTTTAAAATGCATAAAATCTTAAAGCTATCAAATATTAATCCGATTTTTTAAATTATTCTGCTTTTGTCTTTGAAATGGGATATTTCTGATTATCATGTTTCAATTTTTTAATTTTTTAAAATTATATAGTTGTTATTCAATAAGCGTTTAAATAATAATTATTAATATTGCTCATAAATATAGTAATTGTATATGTAGATAGTGAAGTGTCATCCCATTTGGACAAAACCTTGTAGATCCTGATTAATTAGAGGATATTAATTAATTACGCACCAATTTATTTAATTAGTCATATTAATGTATTCACTAATTTACTGAATAAGTTTCTGCAATACCAGTATATCTGATATTTGGTAATCCTGATCGTAAAAACCACCTTCTCTTTTAGGATTGCCAAAAATTTATGCTTGAGCAACGGATTCACTCTCAAAATCTAATCTAATCGAGTAGCTTTATTATCGGTGAAAGTGTTATGTTACCATCCACAAGTGCAACAACAGGAAATTATTCAAGCTACAGAGTTGTTTATTATTTTTTGAGAACGATAATAATTAATTATGAAACAGTATCTGCCTAATAATTAAATTTCATTTAAGCGTCATTTGTATATTTTATGGTTTGCATATTAAATTATGTATATAAGTTATGAACTGTGTATAGTAAAATATGTACAGCATATAACTGTTGATTGAAAAATATATATAAAATATTGATTTGTGATTCTTTTATAGGATAGTCAAGTGTTTGTCCCCATGCATTTTTCTGAAAATCTAGTACTACAATTATTATAATAATAATCTATTAGACTAAATTATATCAATTCATGAAAAAATAAGTATAATAATTAAATTATGCTTTGAAATTATTTTGTTTCTTCCTAAACAGACAACAGTTACTAAGGGCTACATTTTTAATATTACGAGTATTTGCACTACTAGGTAGAGCTTGTTAATGTTATCATTCAAGATTGAGTTCCAAGATTCGAGATTCAATCATAGCTTAGATAAATACGAAGTTTAGGTATGAATTTCTTCAGAACATAATATATAGAACACAAGGCTTCTCTGCAGTTGAATCAAATAGTTTGTACCTACCTACATAATACATATCTACGCATTGAATATGTTCGCTTAAAATAATTATAAAATTATGACATGTACCGGGTGTCTTTTCTGAAAAGGAATATAATTAATAACTAATTCATTATTTTTCTGTAGTGAATAGCTATTTCTTGAATGTCAAGGGGGACATATTTTAATCGGAAGAGGTGTAGGATCTTGGAAGGTAACTGTATATATTATAGTTTGCTAATCACTTATGCTAAAGCAGATTAATCATATATGATATTAACAGTCTGCAGTACTGGAACCTGGCACATAGTCGTAACATATACATATTTTCCCTCGATTAATAAAAGAAATCACCACAAACCTAAAAAGGTAAGCCTAAAGGCAGATTCGCACTATGTAATAAAACTTGTAATATATCCTTCCTTTTCCTATTATTTTCCTTTTCTGCACCAGATAAATTTATACATATTCTATGTAACTGTCCAGCCCTAGCACAACGCAGATCAACGCAGGCACCGAACATGGCGACAAAAACAGAACGCAGATTTGGCTTGCTGGGTAAGAAAAAAAAACAGCGTGGAGTTCAGGCAGTCCAATGCCTTTTAAGATCGGCCCCCTAGTCTATCTTAAAATTATCTCAATACCCCAATGAGAGAAAATGGAATGGTATGGTATGGTATGGTATCGTATGGTATGGGATGGTAGGTATGGTATGGTATGGTACGGTACGGTATTGTATGGTATGGTATGGTATGTTATAGTATGGCATGGTATGGTATGGTACGGTACGGTGTAGTATATTATGGTATGGTATGGTATGGTAGGGTAAAGTACGGCTCGGTATGGTACCATACCTTACCATGTAATACCATACCATACGGTACTGTACTATGGTACAGTACGGTACGGTAAGGTATGGTATGGTATGGTATGGTATATTACAGTTCAGTACAGTGTAGAAGATTATAACAAGATGTTCATTATATCCAGGAAATTATAAATTATATCTACGAAATTAATGCCCTATCAAAAAATAACCAACAGTTTGAAATTAATATTTGTCTAGTCTAGACCTCTTGTCCACACAAGATGTCTAGAATTTCATTGATTTTTTTGGCATGATAGCCTCTATATTCAAGTATGTGAATGTTCTATTGTTTTTTCAAAGAAATTTTGTTTTATTCAATACAGGGTGTAACAAATGCGACGTGTTTTTTCCATTAAATTTTGTATCACCCTATTAGACCGTGAGCTGAGCGGCAAATAATATGCCTCATAGGGTACAAAAGGTTTGAAATTTTTGAGTGAAAGAGCTTTACATAGGTAGTACATAACCGGCCGTCTGCCAGCGCCGAGTGGTCAACTTTTCAAATTACAGCCTCTCAAATTTGGGAAAAACTTTCGTACATTTACCTCACAAGGTACATGCTTAAAATTGTACAGGCACATTTGTAAAAGTACTATTAAGTAGGAAATGTGCGGCAGACGTTTTCACCTGGACGCGTTCTTAGGGCAGACGCTCGGAAGTACGGCAAAAATCAGACGCACCTTACCTTATAAGGTACATGCATAATTTTCGGCTTAAATGAAAGCTTTTTTAATGTAGATTTGAGATAAATTTCGAAAACGCCGACAGGAAAACGCCGACAGACGGCCAACTAACAGCAGCAGACGCATCCGAATTTTCAAATTTGAAAAAAGTGATATCTATTTTCCTCATGTGGTATGTTTTAGATGTTCGTGGTGCATCTGGAGCACTAACACAAAGTTACAAACGTATTACAGACCATTGTCATTAGACATATTTTTGAAACAGACGCCCTCAAAATAAGACAAAATCAGACGTAAGTTACCTTATAAGGTACATGCATGATTTTCAAGTCAAATTAGAGCTTTTTTAATGTAGTTATAATAAATTTCGAAAAAACCGACAGACCGTCAACTAACAATAGCAGATGGTTTAAATATATATATATATATATATATATATATATATATATATATATATATATATATATATATATATATATATATATATATATATATATATATATATATATATATATATATATATATATATATATATATATATATATATATATATATATATCTTTTAATGTAGTTATAGCTTTTTTAATGTAGTTATAATAAATTTCGAAAAAACCGACAGACCGTCAAGTAACAATAGCAGATGGTTTAAATATATATATATATATATATATATATATATATATATATATATATATATATATATATATATATATATATATATATATATATATATATATATATATATGTAATGAGAAATATTCATTCTAAAATTCAGGGTTTACAAAAACACCACAGTTATAAATAAACTTTAATAATAACATCAACGTACATAACATTTTGTAAATTAAAATCACATATTCTTTGGAACAAAAATCACATTATGTGAGAAAAAATAACATAATAATATTATGTATATTATATACATTACATATTATGAAATATATAATGTTAAAAACAAGAAACTAAACAATAATTCTAAAATAATACTGAAATAAAAATCGCATTTATACGTTTATAAGATCACATTATGTATTTCATCAATCATCGGTTTCATCTTCAGATGAAACATAAATATCTATTTCTTCACTTTCTATATCAGGTTCCACATGGGGATCTTTTAAAATGATGTCGTCTAAGGTTTGTGGTGTTTGAGGACCTTCAAACCACACCGGTGAAAATTTATCGTCAATTAGAGCCCAACCATTTTCTACACGGTTGTAGAATTTCGGTTCCTTCTTGGTTGCGTAGTTCCAGACAGCACAAATTTGATTCACTTTTTTCATCTTCGAAAGAAGTACATCACTATTACATGGTGGTAACATACTACCCTCAAATTTTTCAATTTATCAAATGGAGTATTACTTGCCTTCGGACTGCAGTTTGAAATAAATAGATCAAATCTAGCTTCATTTACGTTTCGCAGATTAGGCTTTCCATACATGGCACAAATCAAATTTTCCATGCATACTGTCTGCTCACTGGAAGATTTAGAGCGTGATAAACGAGCAAATATTTTTAAGAGATGTACTGAATTTTTGATTCAAGGTCCCGAACAACGACGACCATCTGATTTGACGAAAGCTCTTCGAAATGATAATTTCAAGATATCGTTAGTAAAATTTCTCTGCGAATTATGGAACAGTGATTTGTTTACAGAAATATTAAACAAAAATTCTATATGTAACTTGCGAAGATATTTGCTTTAAATATACTTGCGCAAATGGACATATACAACGAGAAACTAGCAATGACATGAGCTGCAGCCACGAAGAGGCAGACAGTCGCATTGTTTATCACTTGTCAAAGATTCAGGAAAACAGGAATGTAAAGTAGAATTTTTATGTTTAATATTTCTGTAAACAAATCACTGTTCCATAATTCGCAGAGAAATTTTACTAACGATATCTTGAAATTATAATTTCGAAGAGCTTTCGTCAAATCGGATGTCGTCGTTGTTCAGGGACCTTGAATCAAAAAAATCTCAAAAATATTTGCTCGTTTATCACGCTCTAAGCCTTTAATTGATGGAATAAGAAACTTATCAAAAACGAGATGGATCGTGTTTCCTTTGTGTTGACCTTTGTGTTGACAAACCAAGAAAGGGCAAAGTAAAACCACTGCTGAGAAAAGACGATAACGCTCAACAAATATTTAGTACATTTGGCGAGAGTGAAAAGCTCTCCAGTGAGCAGACAGTATGCGTGGAAAATTTTATTTGTGCAATGTATGGAAAGCCTAATCTGCGAAACGTAAATTAAGCTAGATTTGATCTATTTATTTCAAACTGTAGTCCGAAGGCAAGTATATAATACTCTATTTGATAAATTGAACAAATTTGACGGTAGTATGTTACCTCCATGTAGTGATGTACTTCTTTCGAAGATGAAAAGAGTCAATCAAATTTGTGCTGCCTGGAACTACGCAACCGAGAAGGAACCGAAATTCTAAAAGATTTTTAATATTTGAAAGATCCCCATGTGCAACCTGATATAGAAAGTGAAGAAATAGATATTTATGTTTCATCTGAAGATGAAGCCGATGATTGATGAAATACATAATGTGATCTTATATACGTATAAATGCGAATTTTATTTCAGTATTATTTCAGAATTATTGTTTAGTTTCTTGTTTTTAACATTATATATTTCATAATATGTAATATGGGTTTACAAAAAACACCACAGTTATAAATAAACTTTAATAATAACATCAACGTACATAACATTTTGTAAATTAAAATCACATATTCTTTGGAACAAAAATCACATTATGTGAGAAAAAATAACATAATAATTGTTGACGGTCTGTCGGTTTTTTCGAAATTTATTATGACTACATTAAAAAAGCTTTAATTTGACCTGAAAATCATGTATGTACCTTATAAGGTAAGTTACGTCTGATTTTGTCTTATTTTGGGGCGTCTGTTACAAAAATATTTCTAATGACAATGGTCGTTTTTAACTTAAGTGTTTAACTTTTTAAATACGTTTTTAACTTAGTGTTAGTGCTCCAGATGCACCACGAACATCGAAAACATGTACCACATCAGGAAAATAGATATGGCGTTTTGCAAGTTTGAAAATTCGGATGCGTCTGCTGCTGTTAGTTGGCCGTCTGTCGGCGTTTTCGAAATTTATCTCAAATCTACATTAAAAAAGCTTTAATTTGACCTGAAAATCATGCATGTACCTTATAAGGTAAGTTACGTCTGATTTTGTCTTATTTTGAGGGCGCCTGTTTCAAAAATATGTCTAACGACAATGGTCTGTAATACGTTTTTAACTTAGTGTTAGTGCTCCAGATGCACCACCAACATCGAAAACATGTACCACATGAGGAAAATAGACATGACTTTTTTCAAATTTGAAAATTCGGCTGCTGTTAGTTGGCCGTCTGTCGGCGTTTTCGAAATTTATCTCAAATCTACATTAAAAAAGCTTTCATTTAAGCCGAAAATCATGCATGTACCTTATGAGGTAAGTTGCGTCTGATTTTTGCCGTACTTTCGGGCGTCTGCCCTAAAAACGCGTCCGGGTGGAGACGTCTGCCGCACATTTCCTACTTAATAGTACTTTTGCAAATGTGCCTGTACAATTTTAAGCATGTACCTTGTGAGGTAAATGTACGAAAGTTTTTCCCAAATTTGAGAGGCTGTAATTCGAAAAGTTGACCACTCGGCGCTGGCAGACGGTCGGTTATTTACTACCTATGTAAAGTTCTTTCACTCAAAAATTTCAAACCTTTTGTACCCTATGAGGCATATTATTTGCCGCTCAGCTCACGGTCTATATGGAGTTTAACAGTTACACTAGCAAGTTAAAATTCAAATGGTACTCTAGCCTTAATCCTGTATTTTTTTATTCAGTTTATTATCTTCACTCGTACCGGAAATACACAATTTTATAACATAACATGTTTTTACTTTTAATAGAATATCGAAACAAAAAATTAAATGGAAATGAACAAGTTGCAAAGAAGGAATGTCAATAGCGCGTATTTCCGCATCTACTACGAATAACTTCGCCGATTCATACTTAATAAGTGCTACTTCATACTTAATAACTAACGCCGATTCATACTTAATAAGTGACCTTATTTCATTTTGGTCCAATTCTTCCTAAATTTGAACCAATTTTCACCCAACGTCTTCTAAGGCTAATTTATTACCTACCTCTTGCATTTTTATACCAAGTTTATCCCAAATGTTTTCCATAGGATCTATGGGCGGGCTACTAGCTGGTCCTGCCATAGTGTCGATTCCGACTTCTGCCATAAAATTTTGCACAGCTCGAGCAACATGAGGTCTGGCATTATCCTGCATTAACATAGACCCTTGCATTATATATGGCACATATGGAACCATGTGGTTGTCTAAAATGTCTTGTATGTACCGTACAGCTGTGCTGTAAGGCTTCCATTAATGACTAAAGTTCTGTGCGACCTGTCAAATTCCTGCCCACGCCATCACAGATACGCCCCCCCCAAATAATGTTGTATTGGAGAAATTGCACTGAACATGCCGTTCATTGGGTCATCTATATAAAAGGACACGACTATCATTATTATGAAGACGGAATCGGGACTCATCCGTAAATAACACATGTTCCCATTAAGCCACGGTCCAGTTAACATGCCCTGTGGCAAAATTTGGCGTAGCCCTCTGGTAATTTCTATATAAAGCTGGAACTCGAACAGCGACTTAATTGGGGTTGTTACTCGATTTCTTCCTTGTCCCAGTTTGCGATCATGACTTCAAGTCTCTTTATATATTTGTGTCACTCTTGAAAGCTGTATGCGCCACATTAAATCGCTGTCTATTTCTTCGATAACTCCAACCAAGTTCAATCCATATGCTTGAGCACATTTTTCACCAATAAGATTTCGTACTTCACGTTCTATATTGAGATAGATATTAGAAAAAAATACGGCTCATAATAACACACTGCTTCCAAATGTTTTTTGACATTTAATCCACATGTCTCTTCTTTTTTCCATAGGACGCTACTTGTGTTTTTCCAAAAAGGAAATGAATAAAAACATGTTATGCCATAAAATTGCGTATTTCTGGTGCTAATGAAGATAATATACTGAATCAAAAAAGGAAATGTTACAAAAAGATAAGGCTGAAGTACGATTTAAATTCTAACTTGCTGGTGTAATTGTTGAACTCCACAGGGTATTACAAAATTTAATGGAAAAAATATTGCAATTATTACACCCTGTAATGAATAAAACAAAATTTCGTTGAGAAGACAATAGAAGATTCATATTCTTAACCCTGCAGTGATGACGTGCGGTCTCTCACACCGACTCAGATTTAGTTTCTCAGTATTTGCGCGATCACATGACTTATTAACCGATACTCTTGGCTAGCTTAATGTTATTAATGTTTCAGGATTAATGCTTTAGGATGCTCACACTGCCGTGTGAGTCAAAGAAGGAAAGACGTAACACGTTTTCTAGCTACTACCCATTTCGGTGCCTTAGACCGACGTCACCATTTGTGTTCTACTTTAGGACAAAACATTATTCGGTGAGGTAGTTAATATCGAAGAACGTGAAGAAAGTACAGATACGGAGCAAGAATTTGAAGACACTGAAATTCAACTAGATCCTCAAAGAGAAGATAGATTAATCTTTACTGGCAAAGACGGGACTACTATCTGGAGAAAACATCATTTGCGGAAGATGGTAAGACGAGACGCAAAATATATAGTGACCTAAGTGCCTGGTGTCAAAGATCTACTTGAAATTTTTAATTTATTTTTTGATGATGGGGTATTAGATCTAATAGTAGAAAACACAAATACGTATTTATCTAGTAGCATCTGATAATTATGGCCGAGAGACTTATACACGTCCTACAAATAAAATTGAGATCCAGGGTTTATTGAGCATTTTATTACTCAGTGATGTCACAAAAAGTAATCACTTGAATGCCGAGGATTTATTCAAGACAAATGGCACGGGTCCTCAAATATTTAGGCTTGTAATGTCTTGCCAAAGGTTCAGAATTTTGTTGAGATATCTTAGGTTCGACGACATTGTTACACGTGCTGAAAGGCGTCTATTGACAAACTTGCACCTTGCAGAATTTTATTTGAGACCATTGTAGGAACATTTAGAACTAATTACAATATGGCGTATTATGTCACCGTTGATGAGAAGCTCGAAGGCTTTAGAGGTCAATGTGCATTTCGGCAATACATACCAACTGGATAGGGCTGGAACCTTTGATATAATTATAACACTAGGAGTAGTTTCCATAAACACCAAAACACTTTCACTGCGCTCGACGCGCGTTTCGCCAACAACCACTCCGAGTGTGTAGTACATACCAAGTAAACCGAACAAATACGGGATCAAGATCTATGCCCTATGTGATGCCAAGATGTACTATACGTCCAATTCAGAAGTATATGTCGGAACACAACCAGAAGGGCCATTTTCTGTTAGCATCAGCGCGGTTGCACTTGTAGATAGGTTATGTCAGCCAATTAGAGGAACAGGTCGAATTCTGACTACTGACAATTTTTTTTACAAGCCTGGAACTGGCTAAGTTATTACTATCACAGAAAATCACAACAGTGGGTACAATTAGAAAAAAACAAACGAGCATTGCCACCAGAATTTGTAAACGGGAAAAACCGGCCTGTTGGTACAGTTGGTACAAGCATGTTTGCATACAGAGACAACTGCATACTTTTATCGTACATACCGAAAAAATAATATATAAAAAATCAAAATGTAGGCATAGAACATAGTACAATAGTTTGTGACGATTGCTTCCAAAGAAACATGACACATGACGATTAACATAATTATTGTGATATTTACCAAATAATATCTATTCTATGTAGCTATATATATTATTTTGTGTGTATTATTATGTATTCTTTTTCTTTTTTAAAATCTCTTCGTTTAATCACTTAGGTTATATTCCATTACATTTTCATAATGTATTCATATTTTTATCATAAAATAAAGTAGTTTAAACAAAAATGTATATATAGATAAAAATAGTTTACAATACCCCTTCAAAATACCACAGACCGACATCACTACTTTTGCTATAGCTACATTACTTGTAAGTACACCACTCGTGTACTAATATGTTACATCACCACTGGAGGGTTAAATAAACAGGTAATCATACAAAAGAAAATCATCGAAATCGGACAGGAGGTCTAGACAAAAATTAACTTATTTATCTAGCTTATTTTTTGGTGGTGCGTTAACTTCTTGGAGAAGTTTAGTTCTAGGCAAAAGTTTCAGTTTCTTGCAAATATCAAAAATCCAGTTCTTATCAAACCATTGCATTTGGATTTATAAAGAATAGGAAAATTTGTTTTTGCTTCTCTGAAAATTGTTTCACTCAAAAATGTATCATGTACCTTTGTACCTACGATTTTACTATTCATCAGAAAAGTAGGTAAGGATTTCAGACAAAAATCGGATATTGAGTAGTAAATCTCGGCGTTTTGGAACCCATGGAATATTAGATGCGTAGTCGAAGCTACAGAATTATTCCAGTTTTCCCTAATTACCTAATTCGGTCTTCAGTATCAGTATCGCGCAGGGATTTTATTTTATTTCTAAACTATATGTGTACATTAATACTAGGTTATTGTCGTTTTTTTTATCTTCTGAATATGCCAATTAAGAAATGGGAGATAGAAAATTGTCAAACCTGCAGTGTTTCCAGAAATTACATATTTTGGAACTGAAAATTTGCACACGGGGGTTTTCAGGGGTGTTCTATTCAATGAAAATATTGCCATGTATGTGCCACTTCCGGTTATACCGGAAGTCGACAACAATTTCCTTATTTTAAATGGCATGCTATATTTTTTATGCCAGATTCGAATTCTACTAGTTATTTTAAGGTAACTTTCAATACTATTCCCTACCCCTAAAAGCAATAGTTTTTGAGATATTTCGATTTTAATAAAACCTTATGCGAAAACAACTCGTACATTAGAAATTAATAACTTTCGCTATGGTAACTTTCAAGAACCAATTTTTGTTCCACATACTAAAACGACATGGAGCTTATGTATGTATAAACTACAAATGTTCCAAAATACATAGGGTGCCCAATAACTGATGTCAAACTTTGACTACTTCGACCTTCAATTAGTGTCTTATTTTAAATCATACGGTATTTTATAATCCAATTCGCTTCCTTTTTTGATTACCTTTCGACCCATATGTAGTTTGCTATAGCTAAATTGGACGGTTCTTGAGTTATTTAGAGATATTTAAAAATATTGTTGAATTAAAATTAACATCGAGTGCAGTGTGCCATGAAAAACAATTATAGTTCAAAATCATAAAGTTCACATTCAGTTGAAAACTTTAATAAAAGATAGAAAATTATTACATATCAGAAAATTAACAAACCTATTAAAAATTAATTACCTATAATATCCTCGAAGAATATTACAATATGAGTGACTACAGAGAAATACATCTTCTAAATTGGCAACTGCTCGAAATGTTGTCCCTTAACGCTCAAACATTTTAATATTCGGGTCATAACACCACTAGTGGTTGCTGATCGAATTTCTTTTGCATCTAATTCTTCAAACGCCCTTCTTACTCTGATTTCCAATCTTCTCGTGAATTGACTCATACACTTTGGATTTCATCTTTCCCCAAAGATAGAAATCAATCGGGGTGAGATCCGGACTTCTAGCTGGCCATATCCAAGGGCCTCGTCGTCCAATCCATCTATCTTCAAACATATTGTCTAGTATGTCTGATACTTCTCGTGTAGAGTGCGCAGGAGCTCCGTCGTGTTGATACCAGCAACTTCCAAATTCTAATAGTGGTAAATTATCCAGAAAATCGGTAACTATTGTTCTTAGTATCCCCATATAACGCTGAGAAGTTAAGGTTCCATCATAAATATGATAATAAAACATATTGTCTTTTAATAGGCAAAACACATTAAAACTAAATTTGTCTTGGAATCCGCTTTCCCTTATAGCGTGGGGGTTTTGATTTGCCCAAATATTACAGTTATGTCTATTAAATATTCCTTCACGAGAAAACTTCGACTCGTCAGGCCAGATAATTTTTTTAAAGAAAAAGTCATCTTCTTGAATGCGAGTTAATATAATTTCACAAAATTTAACTCTATTACCAGCATCTTCTGGATGCAGGGCTTGCACTTTAGTAAACTTATAATTATACATTTTGTGATTCCACAAGATTCTTTCTATAGAGGAATAAGAAATACCTATGTCATACACTGCAGTGTAAATAGAAGCTCGTGGATATGCTTCAAAATAAGCCAGGACAGTTATTTCGTTATTTTCATTTCCAGTGACTGGGCTAGAATTAATTTTAGTTGCTTTAAATGTACCAAATTCTAGGAAATTATTGTAAATTCTTCTAAACTTCTTTACGTTCATTGGTGGCAGATTAGGATTTAATTCGTTAAACCTTCCGCACGTTCTGCTAATAATTCTGTTACATTCTCCATGGATAAAAAATAAGTTGAAATAATCTGCATTGGAGTAATGATTTTGCATATTAACTGACCACTAACAACAATAATACGTTGACACTTACACAATAATTTAGAATGACAAGACGAACATAATTTTTTTGTTTTCCATGGCACACTGCACTCGATGTTAATTTTAATTCAACAATATTTTTAAATATCTCTAAATAACTCAAGAACCGTCCAATTTAGCTAAACCAAACTACATATGGGTCGAAAGGTAATAAAAAAAGGAATCGAATTGGATTATAAAATACCGTATGTCCCATTTAAAATAAGGCACTTATTGAAGGTCGAAGTAGGCAAAGTTTGACATCAGTTATTGGACACCCTGTGTATTTTGGAGCATTTGTAGTTTATACATACATAAGCTCCATGTCTTTTTAGTATGTGGAATAAAAATTGGTTTTTAAAAGTTACCATAGCGAAAGTTATTAATTTCTAACTTACGGGTTGTTTTCGCATAAGCTTTTATTAAAATCGAAAAAATCGAAATATCTCAAAAACTATTGGTTTTAGGGACAGGGAATAGTATTGAAAGATACCTTAAAATAACGAGTAGAATTCGAATCTGGCAAAAAAAATATAGCATGCCATTTAAAATAAGGAAGTTGTTGTCGACTTCCGGTATAACCGGAAGTGGCACATACACGGCAATATTTTCATTGAATAGAGCACCCCTGAAAACCCCTGTGTGCAAATTTTCAGTTCCAAAGTATGTGTGGTTTCCCAGAAACGTCTAATAGGCCACTCACCGTGATGTACCCTGTATAATAATTACTTATAAACTAGTTGTAAATATTTGGGTTAGGTAATGTCGCCAACGGCTGTAGATTCTTCATAAAATCTCATTGACAAATCATTTTCAACTTACTGAACATATCGTATTATACTACTCGAATACCGTGCTATTCTGATCTAGTTCTCTCATCGCATGTTTTACTCTAGTGGCCCAGATGTGGGATAAAAATCGAATCAACAGCCATGACGGAGTACATTAAACCCGCTGCTGTATTGTTCATCGCAGTGTTTTCCTTACTTCCTCAAGGACAACTACAAACCGCAACGAACGAACAATCATTAACGATTTTTCTCCAGTTCTATTTCTGCTATGCAAAATCCACCTCAACAACCAATTAACATGTGAAGTGTTAATAAAGGGTACCAAAATAAAGAGCTCTTTTATTTGTCAAAACAAAAGCAACGGATTTAGAAAACAACGCACTTTGTGTTGCTATTCCTGTTCGCGCTTAAGGTATTTTCTTATTTTGAATTATTTTTAAAAGTTCACAGAGTACAGCATAGTTGAACGTTCGCCAAAATCGTGAAAAACATGACTTTGACTTTTGCAGCACATCCTTGTGTTAAGGAATCAAATTCGGGTTTATTTATAAACCGAATTCGTGCCCGATCATAGTATAAATGCAATCAAGAATCTTGGTTTCACATATAAGTAATAGAATAATTATAATAATTACAAAATACCAGTTATTTACTTTCGTTTTCACTCGCAACATTAACCACTAGCTTTAAGTTACAATAAGCAACGGATTAAAAAGTTGAGAGTGAATAAAAGTGCCACTATTCATTTCACGCTATGATAACGTTACTTTCGTTGGTGTAGTTTGCCTTAATCGTTCAAGCACGCAGAATATAAACAGGTAACTGCTTTCGAGACAGAAAGTAGTTCTGCTTAAACCACCGTTTTCACTTAAATAAATCTAAAAAATATCCACCATTTTTACACAATTCGGAGAAGTAAATAATGCTTACACGATAAAACATAGGGTGAGGTTTGATATTCATTGATTACAGTATTACGTACTACATAATACGTAAGTAGTTATGTTCTAATATTATGTAGATAGAGGTGAAAGGACCATTTTCAAAAAGGTTAGGAATATTTTTTCCTGGTAACCTGAAAAAATATTGCAAAACGCAATATTAGACGAGTCAATGAAGGTTTTTAAATTATATTTATTCCACAGGATTTTTATATTGAAACTGCATTTGTTAAGTAGTAATTACTGTGGTTAAAAAAGTAATTGTTAAGTTACTTCACACATTAAAATTGGAATCACATAAAAAAATGTTGATATATGTCAACAATACAATTTTCCAAATTTTCCTCTGTTATACGAACTTATTTATAACACGAATTGGTCATTTCTTATGAATGTAGATAATGTGAATGATTTGTGCTCTTCATTTTACAAGTTATATAGTCTTTTCGATATTGTACCAAAGTACCAAAGTACATGTCTTCTCCCCATATTCGCCGCTATCATTATCCTCCTTGGCTCACAGGAGAAGTTATTAAATCCAACCGAAAAAAAGCAGCTGCATATAACAAGTACAAAAAATTGAAATCAGCTGATCTCTACAATGCTTTCAAAGCTCATCGATCTAAATATAAACGTCTGATTGATGAGGCTTATAGAATATTTATAAAGGATTCTGAGCAATCATTATCTGGGAATCTCAAAAAGTTTTGGAACTTTATAAATAAAAAGAAAGGTTCCTCACGTACACTTCTGTAATGTTCTATAACGACAGTGAACTTTCTAGTCCTACTGATATCGTTAATGCGTTTGGTGACTACTTTAACGGCGTCTTCATTCAATCACAACCAGTTAATCCATCTGAGTTTTCT